>JBAHVQ010167075.1:0-19836 GCA_036872915.1 Nanipora kamurai | reverse complement strand
GGTTTTGTCCATTGCAAAGACTATAGAAGTGAGTGCGAGGCAGTTCTCAAAAGCGAAGCGGCCCAGTTGTGCTCCTGGTGCGAGGACATTTGCGCCACCCGCCTCTCTGCAGAGTCCAATCTTTCTGAGAGAACAACGCTCGGCCAAAAACCCTACGGTTGTACTGAACGCAACCCGGGGCTGCTAAATGCCGTGGGTCAGGGGGAGTATTTTTCAAAAAGGGCATAGAGGGTTTCCTTGGGGAAGTAGAGGATTTCCAGTTCCATGTCACATGGGCCGGGGATAAGCAGACAAAATCAAGACAAATCAACCACAAAAAACGACGTAGAAATACGTCATTTTCAATGAGAAACACCAAAAAAATGTTTTTTGATTGGTTTTGTGCCCAGTGTCCAGTAGTTTGGGGAACACATTCCAAAAAATACATGCCTCAGGATGCTAAAAAGCGACAAAAAACGACGTAGAAATAGGTGTTTTTGCATGAAAAACACGAAAAACACAAAGTTTTTTTCTTCATTGGTTGTAACATGGCAACAAATGACAAAAATACAGCCACCACAGTAAGCTAGCAAACAATAAAAACAACATAGAAATATGTGATTTCCATGAAAAACATGGAAAACCGATGTTTTTTTGTTCATTGGTTGTAACATAGTAACAAATGACAAAATATGCATTCACCACAGTAAGCTAGCACACAATAAAAACAACATAGAAATATGTGTTTTCTTTGAAACTTTTACAAAAACAATGTTTTTCATTGGCAGTTTGAAGCAACTTAGAGCAACTACATACTACATGCTGTGTACCCACGCCTTATCAGCAGTATGAAAGACACATTTCTGGTGAGGCCAGGCAACATGATTGACACACTGACAACATGATTGTCTCAAGAGCTCTACTATTTGACAGCATGCTTGTGTTGTCAGGTGCTGGCCTCTTTGCAACTTGCCACGTGGGGAATGTTATCAGCCATACTGTAGCAGATGCCAGGGCAACACAAATGCAGGAGATGCTGGAACACTGGAACTGCTGCAACAGATTCCTGGTATTACAATATATGCCCACTGCCCACAATGATTTTAAACAACGTAAGTAGAAATAAAAATTACACCTCAATGAAAAAACATACAGAAACACTGTTTTTGTTGCAAAACAAACGCTGTGTTTGTGCTGAGTTGGTGCTGAGTTGCAGCTCCAGTGTGACAGTTTGACAATGGTCATATCAATTGAGCTAGAACTGGGTATGTGTTTTGTCGGATTCTACGTGTCCTTCTGCAGCTGTTTCACCATATATTTTACCATTGTTGTCATTTGTCACTGTCAGGCAGAGATACATCACAAGACATTGTATCTTCAAAAGATTCCTTACACTCATTGAAGATGCTTGGATTTTCTCAAGACATAGTACAGTCGATTTGTGAACATGGCGCAAGTCACTGTCACAGTCATGTCACAGTCCATCAGTCCATCCTACTATCCTACCATCCCAATCCTACCATGGCAATGGAGAAGCTGGTAGATGTGGCGGCCAAAGCAAGTCATGCCTATGACTTGCTTGCTGGTTCAGCTGCACCAATCCTTCGGTATGGCAGCTTGGAGCAGGCGGGAAAATGTAACTCAGACTCAGCACCTAACAGAAGGATGAAACCTTAGTCAGTGCCAGTGCACCCTGTCGCTTCACTACTGTCTCTCAGGTCCAGAATTATCACAGGGCCATGGCAACTTTGCGGGAGATCACGCGAGAGCCTATTCAGGAAATTCAGTGCGATTGTTGTGTGATCACAGTTGTGTCATGTCTCTGTCGTAGTGCTGGTCATGGTCACTGTCCATTGGTCCATTGGTTCTTAGAGTAACACTTCTAGACATGCCCACTTAGAAATGCTTTTTTGTCAGGAGTCAGGATGCCAGCCAATGTTGAAGTAAGGTGGATCGTGAGCACAGTGCCACCTTCAGCGAGGGCCAGGCTCAGGGACCTACAAAGAGGCTAAGCCGTGGTGGTGCGTCATATACTTTGCGCCAGCTTTTTGAAACTTGGCCACTTTGGAAGTTGGGTTTGATATCTGTTTTGATTGCTGTGGAGTCCACTGTGCTAGCTTCTGGAGTTTTCTAGCAAAGGAGTACATGGCTTTGGGAGTGCAACTTCGAAGCCAGCACAGACTGAGAACAGTGCTCCAAACAGCGTCCCATGTTGCAAGTGGTGACTTTTCAGACTTTCTGGCAGCTGTCAGTGGAGACGGGGTCAGCTTTGACACCATGCCACGTGGTGGCCCAGGGGCTTCTACCCTGGCTCGAGCAAGATTCAAGATGGATTTCTTTCTCATGCTTACCAGGCAGCATCAGTGGAAAATTTGGTGTTCTGAGTCACAGTCACAGTCTTCACAGCCGCAGCCTGGATTGTCACAGTCTCCAATGGGACGGATCATCAGTATTGGTGACATGTTTTGGTATTCAGCAGGTTGTGTAGTTTTACGCATGGATTCAATTGATTCAATGACACATGCATTTTGATGCAGTATTGCAAGTCATCAGATACTCAACAATGCCTTTCCTCAAAGCTTATCAGGACAGGACGGCCATGGTTTTACGTACCTCCACTCTCCACACAAAGGCAAAGTGGTTGCCATTTACCAGCTTGATGTATTGGCAAATTTGTTTGAATTACACATTCGCCAACACCATTTTGTCTCAGGATTCGATGCTTCCATGCAGGGAAAGGATTATTTCATCCTAGAAGAGTTTTGCACAAAGAGACTTGGCGTCACGCATTCTATGCTGATAGTGTCAACCTCAATGTCAGTGAAGTGATGTGGTCTTGTTCCAAGAGCAGTCTTTGTGCAATGCCTTTGGTTTGATAATTTTGTTTCAATTTCACAGTCTGTGATGTTTGAATGCCTCCTGCTCAGGACTGATGAATCTATGCGACTGTGGAAACAATGCATTGAAGACGATGAGCGACAGGTCGTTTCTGATTTGAAGACCACGAGGAGGCCATTTCCATTGGTTTCTCTTGGCAAAGGCGCCTTCCAAAGTTTGCTCTTTTTGTTCCATGTCAACTCATATTGAATTTCAATCCTCAGACTCAGAATATGTCAACTTCTGTCAGTGTCAGAGGGTTGTTTTTAGTTCAGATGTGTCAGAATCTGCCTGCCTTAGGCGCAACTGGATTTGCCAACAAGCTGGACGCGCTTATTTGGCTTCTTAGGTTGGAAGTCGGCCCCAACGAGGCAACTCTCCAAAGTTATTGCTCTCAAGTGATCAGCATGGTCAGTGATCAGGGTGCCTGAGCTTTTTGCAGTTTCAGTTTTCAACTCTTTTGTTCGCCTGCGTGTGTTATGCAACGTGTTGCTTTTAGTTTGTTCCTGAAACTTATACAACATGAATCTTCTTGCTTTGCACTTACAGGAACAGAGTTCAAGCTGTATGAAGCTCCACAGTTGAGCCTGGAGCAGGTCCAGGAAGATTGGGCCCACTTGCTTTCAAGCAATGCTGCAGAGGAGCCAGGGTTTGAAGATGAAGTGAGCATTGCTGGTGACGGCAGTCAGTTGCTAAGCACGTATTCAGTGTTCTTTTTTGCCATTTTGCCATCATAGTCATCACACACACCAGCGTAATATATGATTTTAAGGTCACAGTCCCTGTCTCTGTCCTGCCTGAGAGTCAACACAGTCAGCTTTAGCGCATGGAACGGACATGCGTTTTTACTTTTGGTCAAACTCCCGGCCGGTCTCTGTCATGTCTGTCTGAGAGTTCTTTTACTTTGGGTCATAGTCCCAGTCTTTGTCACCTGAGTGGCCTGAGTGTCAACACATTCAGCTCATGGAATGGACTGTGACTGTTGGCTGTTGATGGGTTGCAGGAGGATTGTAACATGAGGGAGCCAAAAGGACAACAAGACTGTATGTGAGAATGTGAGGATGTTAGAGGATATGAAGGTAGGGGTGGGTAGTATGAGTATAGACTGGACCAGGAAACTAAGCCTAAACATCTGAGGCCAATCCCAGCCACAGTGCTTCGTTCATCTTCAGTCTCTGATGACACCAGCCTGTTGAGCGGGACCAGGCAGTTCCCGAACGCCCTGAGGGTGGCAGGTATGAAGCACATTAGCGACAACGCCCTTCAAGGAATGCTCAAAGGGACCAGGACTTGGGAGACCTTGATTCCTAGGCTCAGGGTGGTTGAAGGCTTGCTGAGGAACACAGTGAACAGGGAGGGCTTCTCCCACTGGTGTGTTGGCCCTTCCTTTCCATTTCCGCAGGCAAAACTGGCACACTGGAATGCCTCCCTAAAAGGGCTCAGGTGGCAGGCTGTTGCAGGCTTCTGCAAACAGCTCCTCAATTTGGAGCATGTGCTGCGGATCTTTTGCTTGCTGAACTTAGTCAACGTTTTGTTTTTTCTATCTTTCCTTCACTTTCCCACGTCACAGTCAAATAAGTCACAGTCATATGATATGACATTGTTAACCGCATTGATGTGTTTGTGCACCAGTCACAGTCTGGCATTTCTGTCTTTCCAGCCTACTTTTCTTCCAAGCCCTATCACACTTACCGTCACAGCCACATGACAATGTTATGTACATTCTTGATAGGTCCTTCGCTTGTGAGTTTTCACACACAAATTGCTGTGATCAGCTGCTCTGAGGACATTTTGGAACAAGGCGAAGTTTGTTGCCAGCTCCCGAGAACAGCCATGCCCAAACGACTGTCAACCGCCTGATGTTGCAGCAGAGTTCATTGGCGTCAATGTTGAACAGCTGGATTCGTTCCTTGTCCATGCTGATTTCTGGGCACAAGTGCACATGATCTGTGACTTGCACATTGTTAGACTGAGATTTTTTGTTTAAGTATATTTTGATGTCTAATCACAGTTGCCTGTTATGTGGCTGCTGCTGACTTTGCCATCGCGGTGACATCATTCAGTCTGTGTCTCAGTTCAATGTTGTTGACTCTCAAGCTCTCAAGGTGAAGGAATCAAGGGATCATGTCTTTTTGAGTTTTGAACTTTGAACCTTTGCAGCTTTGCGTCATGTTCCAGTGCCAAGTCTGCGTAGCATTTTGGTTTGTGTAGCATTTTCTGCTCGAGTCCTGAGTCCTCACTGTTCAACTGTTGACGCTTCCAGTATGCAGCCTCTCCCTGTGACTGTCTCATGGAATTTCAATCTGGAAGGGTCAGTCAAATGTGTGCAGAGTGGAGTGGGTTGGATCTTCCCCACTGGGCAGTGCCTGGTCCATGAGACTCTCAGGAGAATTGGTTGGCTAGTGTTCACATGTCTTTCCTGGTAGTCTATTTTTTGTTCTGTGTTTTTCTATATAGCACTTGCCTATAGACCTAACTTGATTGCTTTGCAGGACTATCATGTCTGAGCTCATGGACCAATGGCTTCTAATCTATGATGATGAGAAGGAGAATCATGCAACTCCGGAGGCAGCCAATGCCCCAGGTTTGCAGTTTATTCTTGACAAGACATGTGTGATAATGGCAACACGCTGGCTTGATTTTGTGGCACATACACTAGGAATTGTTTTCTGAGGCATGTAATCACTTGAACCGCATATTCTCTGAAGGACAGGAGGCCGGCAATGCAATCTAGGAGTTTTTTTTGGTGGTAGAAGCTTGAAGATGTCAGGCCGCCTGTTGTCACAGTCATATTTATATAAAACAAGTTGCTCACAGTCATACTATATTGCTATGGACAGGTGCCTCATCGGTTCGTGGAGCGAGATGGTCAGCTGTACATGGCAATGACAACCCACCAGACTGAAGTGGTCTTCAGTACAGGGCTTGGACGGATTGGACTATGAGATTGATAGCCACAGTAACCAACAGTCACAGTCACAGTCACACATTAATAAGCCACAAGTTCAGTGTATTCAATGTTCAATGTTGACTGACACTTGCAGGCACCCCCGCCCCCATTCTCGGGTTGAGTTTAACCATGTGTTTAGTCTTAGTGTTTTTGCTGTCATCTTTTTTTGATCAACCTGTGAGCAGTTGACACCTACCCTTGGCTCTTGAGTGTGAACCCAGGAAAGGCAAGATGGATGATGTGATTGTGCAATGCAAGGGGCTTTACCTGCAGGCACTGAACAGGGCTCATGATTCACTTCCTGGTGATGTAATTGACTGGCGCGAGGTGAGTAGGTTGGATGACAGCCAGGGCTGGTAGGCAACTGCCAGCCCTGGCCCTCCAAAACCTTTGATTCGATGAAGGCTAGGACTAAGTCCGTAAAGTGAAGGAAACCTTCAGGAATGATAAGGTTCACAGCAAAAACATTGAGGATCTAGTACATGTTGTTAGGCGTGTCCAAAATGTCAGGACTTAGGAACAATGAGGTTCAGAAAAAAAGGACACAGTACATGTTGTTAGGCACACTACAACGCATCAAAGGTTTTGCGTGTCTCAGATGAGCCATAGCTAGGCTGCTAGGTCCAGGCAAACGTGCAGCTGATGACAGAGGATCTTCATAAAATCTAGCTGCGCATTCTCTTTGTGCAAGTACATGAGGGATGATTGAAATTGAAAGAACAAACTAAATGAAAGAAAACATCATTGTCATTCAGAGTCATTCCCTCCAGCCTCAGACCCTCTGAGTCCCGAGTTCAATGAGCTCAGCACAGACTGAGCTTTGATTTGAATCTAAAAGACAACTGCTAGTTTGAGTTTGCAGTCACTGAAGCAACAGCTCAGCCATGTGTTGCAATGCGGGGTGATAGGTTGCAATTTCTTTTGTGACTCTTTTTTGCCCCCAAGGCCTGACACTGACGCCTTGTCCTGATCACTGACGCCTGGCCCTTGCAGGACAGCCATCATGCTTTTGTTCTTGAACTGACAATGATGCTGTGCTCAGAGCTCTTTGGCTGTTTTTGTTCTTGGTGTGCAGTATGATGATATTTCCATGTCCCTCTACAGCTGTTTTTTCAGCTTATTTGACATGTGTCCCAAAATGAACATGTCAGAACCAACAGAGTTTGAAGGGTTAGCAAGCCTCATCACATCACATCATACGCATATTGTGAACAGGGCGGACTGAACGCCATGGCTGCGCCAGCTGCACCCCGTGGCAACATGCCGAACAATGTGCGCGACCAGATAGAGCTGCTGGAGGACACAGAGTGAACATTGGCACTGTCACTGTCATTGACTCTTTGTCATTGTCACTGTCGCTGCTTCTATTTAGTCACTAACTGATGATGCCCATTTTTGTTCATTAACTGATGATGCTCCTGCTCATCGTTTATGCTGCTTGGAGGCCTCATTATGGTGTGATTTGTGGGAATGTGAAGCCAACATCAGCCGTGTCGATAGTATCTTGATATTTTTACTTTCATGATGAGACCCTTTGATTGATATCAAACCATGGCAAACTGTTTCATTACACAACCTTGACTCCTCTGTCTCAGGTCTGTTTGAGCCTGGAGAGATTTCCCCGCGAACCATTGAAATTCTCAAGCAGCACCTTCGGGACCACTTCTAGAGCCTCGGACAATATGTTATTGCGCATTGACAGTCTGGGATACATGTCCATGACAATGCCTAATTTTGATTAGGTTGGAGGCCATCACTACTAGGTTGAAAGATTTCATGTCTCATTGCATCCTTCAATGTCCTGCCGAGCAGCAGCCAACTAAGTAACATCAATGCTTGCTACGAGATTGTCCTGGAAATGATGCGGACAATGGGCTTTCAAGTTCGTGACACAGGTCCATATCCCGTTGTAAATCCTGGACCTCAGTATGGAATGCCTACAGCTCCTGGACCTCAGAATGGACCCCCCGGAAATGCTCCTGGACCTCAGTATGGACCCCCTGAAAATGCTGCTGGTGCTCAGTATGGACCGCCTAGAAATGCTGCTGGTGGATGCCCTCCATATTTTACTGGCGGAGCTACTGGACCTTATGATGGCGGAGGCCCAGGCATTGGACTAAACCAGTGAGACCGTGAGACCTGTCCGATAGCTGTTTCTTGGCTGCAGTTTAGCTTGTGTCATTGTGATTGATTAACAATTCATCTTGATAAACTCAGCAGAGAGATTTGTAATTGGACATGCAGCATCAGCTACTTGGGGGCTCTTTTACGTTTCAGGTTGATAAACCTTACAATGGCCACACTAAAGTACAAACTGGCTCACAACAATTGCATCCAGTCAGATGAAGCAGCTGGGTCAGTGGGGTAACCAACGCATTTCAATTTGTCCAGTTCTCTACTTAACTTCCTTGTGTTAAACACCTCATGGTCACACCTTGTGATGTGTGATTGCAAGGCATTGGGGAGAACATTTCAGTTGCCGGGACATGGGATGATCTTACTCGCTGACTGCAGTGGCTGAGAAAGCTTCAGTTTGTTTGTCAATTTTATGCTTCAATCAACATGTTTCAGTTTGTCCAGATGTCCAGATCTTTTTGATAAACACCTTGTGGTCACACCACGTGACATGTGATTTGCTCCTGCATGGACAGCCGTGTTGGAGTTTTCTGTGCATTTTAGTGACATCATAGTGATGTCCACTGCGAATTCATACGGTCAGAGCTGGCTGCACATTGTTGCAGCCTTTTTGGATAAGTGTTTGCTTCTTCTGCCTTTGCCAAAAGGCAACTAGGCCGTTTAGCACCTGAAGCTTGCAAGATGGAAACATCATGTACTGATTGGACGTCATTTAGTCGTTTTGTCAGAGCCAGAGTGAACGAATAATGAAGACAATGATTCACTGTCACTGTCACTGTTTGCCTTTGGTCACTGTCCGACAACGGTTCATTTTTCATTAACTGACAATGCGCCTGTTCCTGATTTATGCTGTGAGCTCTCAGTGAATCTATGGGGCAAGCTGCTTGAAGCCTGCAGTGCATCAGTTTGTTGCAAATCAAACCAAATGAACTAGATTTAATCAAACCAAATGAGGTATATTTAATCAAACCAAATGAGATAGATTTAATCAACACCAAATGCATCTCATAACTGCTAATCCTGGCCATGGAACAATGTAACTAGATTTCATGAAACCAAATGCAACTCATATCACTACTAATCCTTACCTTGGAACAACTAGACTTCATGTTCTGAAACTACTTACTAAGCCTTACCTCATGCAACCACATGCCGGACTCAATAGCAATCACTGGTGGCCACATATCTCCTGATCTTGGAGAGTCAGGGAGTGCGGCTCTCACTCGTGCTGGTCAGCAGCTGGTGTACCTGGCATACTGCTTGAGCCAGGATTGCGGGGACGATATCACGAGACTTAGCTGCATCAACTTCGGTTCAGTGGTCCAATTTCACCAGTGTTATTGGACCTAAACTACAAACTTGAAGAAGGTCCAGAGCAAAACAAACAATCCAGAATCCACAGTCAGGAGCATCTCTGATCATTGGTGTGTTCAGGCGGCATTTGGTTCGCAAGCGCAAGGAGATCAGAAATCGAGACGCGTGGGTGTACTCCTCTGTCTCCAGACTGATTGAAGGGCTCCTTGTATAATTGCAGTTTCTGGTGCCAGCCAGTGACAAATGTGGATTGTTGTTATCATCCTGACATGATTCCAGCTTGCTTCATCACATCCAAGGATCAGCCAGAGGGAAGGGTTTCCTGTCTATGCCCGGAAGTCTGCAAGACAAGATCGAGGACGCGAGGCAGAAGCTTCAGGATCTCAGATGGAGGGTGGCTTGTTTGAAATTGGAAACACACACACACACAACAGATAGACACCTTCTCCCTTGTTCTTGATTGTTTGAACCTAAGAGTGTCAGACTCAGCCCTGCCAGTGTGAGGCGATCACCAACAAACGTCGGGATAAGCAGATGTGGCCCAGCAATGTGGCTATCTTCGGATGGGGGACAAAGAAGGTGAGCACTGTCTTTGATGCTTGACTTCTCAAGTGTTAGTCGTTTTCCCACCACTGCAATTGCAATGTTTGAATCTCATTTGCGTTCCCAGTCACTGTCACTGTTTTGGAAGCTGCCCAATTGGACAAATGCCAGTGCCAGCCACAAGCCTCTGAACTACCAAGGACCCAGACAAAGACGAGTGGCAATCTCCTGCAGAGCTGATGTTCTCTGACGAGTACACCTCCAGCTTCCACACGCTGCAGTTCATGATGCCTTCCTTGAGAGGAAGCAGGACTGTCATTTGCTTTTTGCAGATAATGTGAACTTCACTTTTGGTTGATAGTTTTGAACGTGTGCATGCTTGACAGAGATACTATATAATTCACTACTAAGATCATGTGAGACTGCCAAAACCTCTGACACAGGCAGCATCACTACAATGAAGTGTAAGTATATAACTAAAGTGAAGGAAACCTTCAGGAATGATAAGGTTCACAGAAAACCGATCCGGTTTCAGTACATGTTGTTAGGTGTGTCCAAAACCTCAGAAACAACAAGGTTCACAGGAAAAAACAATAACATTGGGAAGAGCGCTTACTACACGATGTTTTGCACCTCCCTCACAGGCAGCGTTCCCATGATGATTATGGGGGAGGCAAACGCCACGGTTTGTGGGCTGCAACAATGCAGCAAGTCTTCGGGCACCCCACGTCGATGAAGACAATGAGGCAGCTGCTTTCGAGCCCCGCGGACATGGTCTTGGTGTCCTGTGCCCAAGGATATCACAGGACACCAGCCATGTGCATCATCTTGTGGGCATTCCTCTATGCCCTTGGCATCCAGCCATGCCTCTGGCTTCCAAGCCTCACTAGAGGTCAATGGCAAACGGATGCCCAAGATGCCTTCGACAGCTTCTGGATCCAGGTGCCAAAAGAGAATCATGGCTAGATTTCATGAGTTTGCTATATGTGAACTTCACTTTTGGTTGATGCTTGACAGAGACAGTAAGTCACTAAGAGCTGCCAAAACCTCTGACAAAGGCAGTGTCACTACAATGAAGTGTAAGTAACTAAAGTGAAGGAAACCTTCAGGAATGATAAGGCTCACAGAAAAAACAATAAGGTTTCAGTACATGTTGTTAGGTGTGTCCAAACCGTCCAAACCTTCAGGAACAACAAGGTTCACGGTTCACAAACAAAAACGGTTGCATTGGGAAAAGTGCTCACTACAACAACTACAACACATAAAATGTTTTGCATGTCTCTCATGGAGCTGTTGACTGACTGTGGCTGGGATTGGTTTAGCTGAGGAGGTACAAGACGCAGCTGGAGATCATGGCCCGCTGGACCTTTCTCCCGCCAGGGATGGACTTCTTTGGCTTGGTGTCCATGGCATGGGCCATTTGGTGCGACTACTGGGGCGACGCCTTGTTCCTTGCTTTGCAAGTTTGTGGATGACGATCATCATGATAGAGTTATCTGATTTGTTTCAAGTCCTGCTTTTGGCCTAAAACTAAACCTACTACTAAACCTCAGTTCTTGATGCTGCGTCCAGGTACTATGACTATTTGCCCGGCAGGTTGAGGCAGCCTGTGCGCAATCCAGCTTCAATACCTCTACTGGTTGAGGATGATGAGGATCAGGCTTGAAACTGGTAGCAAACAGTAACTGTAACCATAGAGTGTTTTGTGCCAGAGTGAGGCACAGTGACAGTGAAGCATTGCAGGAAGGCGCACCATCTACTGCAGCTGCCTTGCAAGCTCCAGGACAGCAAGACTTGAGTGGCGAGGATGATGTTCTGAATCTTGTCTTCCAAGTTGAGTATTTTGGGCATTCAGCATTGTAAATTTACATTGATTTTCATAATTGCGTTGCATTCTACTATATGCGGACTTACCGTGTTCAAAGTTAGTCTATTTCTCTTTCTGTTTCTGGATGCATCGCTGGCTCAGGCGAGAGATCATGGATGATGCTGGGATCACGACCACAACCCAGGCCTACTTCTTTTCTTTGATGCGGCAGGTGAACCCAGTCAGATCTGTCAGATTGCTGTTTCTCGGCTGCAGTTTAGCTTGTGTCACTGTGATGAACTAGCGGAGAGAGAGTTCTTCTTGGACATGCCTCTACTTTGGGGTTCTTTTACGTTTCAGGTTGATAAACCTGACAATGGCTACAATAAGGTACAAACTGGCTCACAACAATTGGATTCAGTCAGATGAAGCAGCTGGGTCAGCAGGGCCAAGCAGGATTGTCAATCCTGATGTGTGGCTGTTGAATTCCGTCAGCCCCTTGATTGCGCTTGCGCTGCCTGATTAACACACAATGAAATATGTCGCTCTGAAGTCTGTAATGGCCCCTGAAAATCCTGACTTTGACATTTTTTTTGCATCAGTTGTTGTGAAAACGAGGCTCAGAAATGGCTCAATGTCCAGATGGCCTTGAAGATGGATCCTGACCCAAAGTCCTGGTCTGGGCGCTCCTGGCGCATGTCGCTGTGGCGGTGTGGAAAATGCACCAAGAGCAATGCTTTCTGTGTTTGCGCACTTGCACATTGCAGTGGCAGTCAAAAGCCTTGTGTTCATGATGGTGGAGATTTCAAGTGTCAATGTGTCTCTTGCGCAGGACTTCTGCCCTTCTATGGGCTTGACTGGTTTGTCAGGGCCCCGGAAAGTTTTACAGCAATTTGTGACTTGTGAGACGATGATTTCAATTTTCTTATCCACACTGTGCACACTGGCAGTTTTGTGCATAGAGCAGCCGCCACCAATGTCAACAGTTCAGTGAAAGTGACTGCTAATGACCCCTGGCTGCTGTTTCCGCTATGCAGGACTGTGGCTGCCACTACTCTGGTGATGGCTGGCCCTTACCCTGGTTCAGATTTGTGAAGCACTCTTCAGCAGACTTGTTGAAGGCAAGTTCACAAAGTTCAACTGTTCTTAAGCCTCATTTGAATATATGATCCCTTGAGGTTGCGGCTCAAGCTTACTCTGCACTGTTCAGGTGTGAAAGATGTACCCAGAGCCAGAGCAACGCCTAGAACACGTTTTTGCACATGATGTTGATGCAGTGCAACGGGCATTGCTGGAGGTGCATGACGGCAATGCTGAGAAAATCAGAGATGAATTCCTGAACGGTGACAGCCAGTGGAACAATTGGCTAAAGGCGTTGGGTCTCGCCAAGCTTCTCCACCATGATGTAAAAGATTTCAGTGACGAGATGGCCAAGTGCTTCTGTGTTGCCATGACTGCACTTTGGCTGTGATCACATCACATCACTGTTTTTTTGCCAAATAGTATGTCAAGCTTCTTGTTTGTGCTGTTTGATTGGACCAAACATGTTTGATGTTTGATATGGAAGATCTTTGTAAGGTGAAGTCTTCTTTTGTACGATTGCCTCGTGGTCATATTGCACACTTGGAGTTCCCGATTGTACCAAACAATGGGGGATGGTTGATCCCTGTGTATCATGGGCCTGGACTTGTCCCAATGATGACAAAAATCAGGCAGCATTTGGAGTTCACATTAGGGCTGAATACTGCTGCTGACCGGTTCAAGATGTTGAAAAAAATGGTGGAGTCTTGGCAGGCTAAGTGCAATCACATGAAATCAAAGTCACACACATCGTGATGACAAACTTCACAAATTTGTTTGCGCTCAGGAAACTGCTGATGTGGGAAGCACTGTATGCGAAACTATTTGCATGACGCGTGTGTGTGTTGGAACAGAAGCACACAATTTGTGGAGCAATGCTTACGCTCTCCTCAATGACCTTACAACTCATCTTTACTTTGCCCAGATGGCTGACAAAATGGAGATGGACACTGGTGTCAACGGTTTCGCAGGTTCTGCTTAGGCCTGCACTGAAGCTTGGCATTTGGTGTCACGGCCCAGGGTGCATGCTGAACTGGCTCATGCCCCGTTTTGCGGCCTTGTCAATAGCTGTTTGATTAGTGTCCTTGACCTGGCTTGGGCAACCTAGTGCAACCAGGGAAAACAGGCTACACATGTTATATGTTGGTGTCTGACAATGTTGTATATACTAATGGCAAATAAATGGCTGCGCTGCACTGCGCTTAGAATTTAAAGTCAAGGTTGCCTTTTGCTTGTATGGTTTTGTGATGTTTATCTCAACCGCTTTCTCATCAAGTCAAGGCATTTGCTAGGCTGTCTGAGCCAATTCAGCCATGTCAATGCAATTCCACAAGGACAAGAAAAGGACAATTTTGTTGTCTGCAGACAACAAGGATATCCGGAAGGAACGTGTGCAGCTCTATTTGGAGTGGTGCGCTTGCGAGAGGATCTGTTTGAGTTGTTGGATGTGCCAGATTCAGAAATATTTGAACACGCAACTTGACTGCTCAGGCCAAGAGTTTTGTAAAGATGCAGGAAGTTGGCCAATGGCCAACCTATAAACAATTCAACAATTCTTTAGCCTTGAAGAGTGCAGACAAATCTGCAATTGATCTAAGGTCTGAGAACTATGCTTTGCATTGCATTTCGGAAGATTGTGACTGTGAGACAATTTCCGTATCCCTGCTGATGGAGAAAGGGTTGCTACGGAAGGATTGAGATTCTGAAGTGCACATACAGAATTGTCAGTTATTAGAGCATAGGCCAAAGTCTGCTTTTTGCCAGTACAGTATGGTGGCCTTGGCCACCTGGCACGCAGCATCATTTTCCATGCCCAAGTGGAATGGTAGGAAAAGGATGTGGGCAAGACTCAAGACCATGGGTGATGTTTATGCATGCAGTTTGTTGCTCTTGGCATTGGCTTTTAGCCGCTTTAGCCTCTCTCAAAGAGTCCAGTCAATGTCACTCAGGTCTGCTCCAGAGCTTGTGCTTGTTGCTGCCAACTGAGTCTGTACGGCTCAGGCTCCTTCTTCAAATTTCTCACAGCCAACCTAGCTTGGTAGGCCAATAGAAGATTGTTGTGGCCAAGGTGATTTGGCGTATGAAGCTGATGCAGCTGGAAGCTGGGCGGAGGGTTGCCAGTGCCATTCCTGTCAGCAAGAAGACAGTGACAATGATGAGTCTGAGTCTTTGCCTACTGCTTCAGTCATGAATACCATTGTTCCTGGTCCAGTGCCAGTCCCTGATACCTGTGCAATGAGAGGGTGCCGGGCAGTGGAACTCGCGACTGGAAAGGGCCTCAAAGTCCAGTTGAGTGCTATCATGGAAGACAAAGTCACTGGGATTGGAAAGAGTTGGTTCTGCTGCAACTTTTGTTACGGTCAGTAATGGTGAGTGTTGGTGTCACCAGCCTTTGTCATTCTGTCAGTGCCACAGTCCGAGTCTAAGGATCGCATTTTGTATCATTGCGCGCAGGCAAGCAACGAGATGAAGGCCACAATCTTACAAGACTGGCTGCAAGCCAGGTCAAGGCTGTGGAGTGGCTTGTCAGATTAGTTTGGTCACGCTCCTTGATCTTGGTGTCAAAGGCAGAGTCATGGCTGGGCCAGCAAGTGCCTGGGCTGACTCAGATTGGTTCTAAGGTGAAGTTTCTGCAAAACTCGATTACTGGAACCAACTGCCTTGGATTTTATGTGGCTTGGGCTTGCAGTCACATTTAGAATTGTTATTGTGTGAATATCATTATTCCCTACTCTTGAGACCAGCTGATGAATTGTGTCTTTCAAGTTGTTAAGTCTTGCAATGCTTCCAGGTGGATTGGCCAGTGGTAATCCACAGGATGTCAGAGACACTGCAAAGAACGCCATCAAGTTGTGGGACCAGGGCAGCCCTCAAAATGGCCATGCCATGTCAAAAAGATTTCTTGACGCGGAATGGACTGGATTGAGGGCAGGTGAAGAAGTGCCCCTCAGGCCTTTTATTGAACGGCTAGCGCAGGGTGAACTTCTGGATTCATTCAGTGAACAGGAGCAGAATCTTCTTGGGTTTTGGTTGCGCCGCTTCAAGCATGTACCTCTGACCTGACATGTGCACTTGTTTAGTTGACATTTCAGGGGTGTTTGCATTGGGGTTTCCTGTTGCCAAGATAAACAGTCTTGTGCAGTATGCAGGCTCATTCTTCACTGAACGCTTTAGATTGACTGGTGATTTAATGGATAAATCATGATGGTGCTAATCACTTGTGGACCAAGGTAAAGGTGGTTGAAAGAAGCACAGAAGGCTTGCACAGCCACATCAAGAGGATTTTGTCCAGGGCCCGTCGGGCGTCCACCAGTTACCTCAGCCTGGAGCTACGTTTTCCTCAGTTGGTGATGCATGCAGTGGACGACCCAGCTGGGTTCAAGCAAGTGGAGACGGACTGTGCTCCTTTGTGCAGCTTGAAGGGATTTCGACACGCCATCCTGCAACTTGACACTGCTTGCTTATTACTTTATATTTTGATGTTTTCATGTTCACAGTCAGTTGTCACATGTCACAGTCTTCAATTTTGGCTTTGATTGAAGCACATGCTAAGGAAAGCTTTGAAACTGAAATCCACGAATACTCTTGAGACATTGACAGAGCGCCAACTCTCTGAACTTTTGTATAGAGATGATTTGGTGCTGAAGCATTCAGCCGGTTCCTGTATCAAAGATGCTGTCAAGCAAGTGGCAGATGCATCTACCACTGCAAGAACAATCCATATGTCAGAGGGAGCTGAAGGAACCCTAGTAGCTGCCCTGATCGAGTTTCTCATTGAGGCTGGATTGGGCGTGCATTGGCAGTGGCAGATGTTTTTTTTTCAGGTTTGTTCGCAATGTTATTGTGTGGGTTGTAATTCCATCACCATGGCCACCCATGACCCAATGCCAGGTTTGCTCCAGGGACAACAAAGCATTTGTTTCCTTTGACGCCGGATTCTTGATGGAGCGTTCGAGCACATTAGCCGAGATATTGCCAGGCATCCGGTCACAGTCAGTAGGAGAGGACTCCGCTGCAAGGAACCTGTCAGTGGAAGAGTTTGATGAGGACGAAACCATTCTCAACTTTGCGCCAAAGATAAAACCCAAAGACAAGCAGCAACTCATTTTCTGTCGGTTTTCCAAGAACATCTTCAAGCACATGACGCTGCAAGGAGGAAAGCCAAAGGGCTTTGATCTCATGGCCCAGGTTTTTCAGATACACAGAACACAACAGTCTTCTCTCAACCAAGCTGAATATGTGCTGGTCCACCAAGAACAGACAGATGTTGTGGGTTTGATGTTCAATGATGTCCGTATGCGCGTGTTGGTTGATCAGATTCAGATTTGGACATTGGTTGACACAAAGTTTGAAGCTGATCTGGGTGTACATCAAGATGACGTGTTAGGCCAAACAGCAGCCGAACTTCTTGAAGAGATGGCAGAAGCAGGTGCTTTTTCCAGCCCCCGTGATCCCGTTCCTTTCTTTTCACCTGAGCCAAGTGAATCTATGAGATACCTGCTTGGTAGAGGCTTGGTAGTGCCTGGCAGACGTCAGAATGAGTTTCTGATCTCAGAACGCGGCTCAGGTTATTTCCATGCCAGGCAAACTGTCTCCTCACCAGTCTCATTGGAGGACTTCCAGCAGACACCTGGTTGAGTAGAACAAACCTTTTGACTCTATTGGTTGGATTTGGTGTAATCAATTTTTGTGTTACCAAGAATCTTTTGTAGTTGATTCATGATGTGCTTAGTGATTGGTGGAATGAGGGTTGTGTTGCGGCCAAAGGTCAACGATCTATGTGGCTGACCTGGAAAAGCAGACCGTCTTTGAGCTGTTCAGTCTTTTGTTGCATCGTGGCTGGATAGTCACGAAAAAGGAAAGCCTAAAAGGTGAGTTTGTTTGCAAAGATGATGAAGGCGAATTGAACGAGAAAGAGTTTACAATTGGACGGACATTGTTCAAAGAATATTTGCAATGCTTGATTCTTGCAGAGAGCTTGTTGCAAGATGATCTGGAAAAAATTTGGCATGAACAAAACAAGTCTTATTACAAGTGTGTCAAAGCCTCCAGCAAGCTCCGAGAACAAGGACTACTGCCAGAGTTACAGCCAAACAAACCTGCTGCCTTCTACAAACAGTTGCTGCAGAGAACAAGGCCCAGGTCAAAGACACAGAACAAGGGGGATGCTTTTGCAGACGAACCCAGTGTGTCAGGAGTGTTGGAAAGGGCAGAGCCTAGGGCCGGAACTGGCAGGCAAAAGCGCTTCAAAGGCCAGACAGACTTGCTGAGCGAGTCAGAACACGAGTCACAGTCACAGGAGCAGGAAAACATGGACACAGATGAGGATACAATGCAGGCAGGACAGCGCTTGAGAGACAACAAAGGATCAAAGCAAAGCCATGGAAAGAAAATGTTTTCACAAGCAGTGGCCACCATTTCCGAAAGAAGCAATGCCAAGAAAGAAGCAGCTGAATCAAGCCGAAAAAGAAAAATATCACAGCCAGAGACTGCTTCAGCCAGTCATGATCACCACCAAGGGAAGAAGAGCTCTGCCATTCAGAAAATAGAGATGAAATCTGAGCAAGTCTCAGATCCCAGACCTCCTGGTCTCGCGCCAGAGGTAGTGACAGTGAATGATTCAGAAAGTGAGGATGATACACCTGTGGTTGGGGCAGCGTCTTCATCCTCAGTGCCAGGTCCAGCTCCAGCTATGGCAAGCATTGACACTTCTCTTCCACGAGCTCCAGCTGGTGCAGAGGATTTTGTTGAGACGGAAGAGGATGATTTTCTTCTGCCACCAAGGCTTCCAGGAGCTAGAAGAGTGGCTGCAAGTTTTGAGCCATCTTCTATGCTCAATGCTAGCACTGTTTGGATAGACAACATCCCTGTTGTGAAGCGCACAGACAAAGGGATTGTGGCTGGACCAGACAAGACACATGTACTTTTCTTTGTGTAACTTTGTTGTTAGTGTTTTAGGAATAAACCAGGGTCCAGGGTCCCTTAACACTGACATCATCACAGCCTTTGCTTCAGGGGGCCTTCTATGTCACGTGCCCGTGCCACCGTTCAATCAGGGAGACCACGGGCAAGGAGCGCAAGTGCAAGAAGGAGTTGTCAGTGTCTACAACACTGTCAGATGACACAGTTGTCCGCATGCTTGGGTGGTGGCTCTTGCAAGGCTTCTGTGCAGCACATCATTAGCATACTTGTGATCCTATGAACAAGAGAGATAGATAGAGAGAGAGAGAGAGATCTTGTCACTGTCACGGTCCGGTCATGCTTGTGATCCTATGAACAAGAGAGATAGATAGAGAGAGAGAGAGAGATCTTGTTACTGTCACGGTCATGCGTGTGATCCTATGAACAAGAGAGATAGACAGAGAGAGAGAGAGAGAGAGATCTTGTCACTGTCACGGTCATTGCCAGTATTGTTCTCACACTTTGTTTGTGAACAGCTGAGGATTTAAGCTTGTTCAGCGCCCTGGAGAGTCAGACGAAGAATTTCGGAAACGGCATGTCATGATGGTGTGGAGCCCAATACTCTTCTGGAACCTGACCGAATTACCTTTGTCACTGTCCCCCACGAAACTAGTGTGCGTGTGTGTGTTGCTTAACTTCAGGCCCCGCCATCCTCTACATCAGAGTTACCCACTCTGGCGTCTTTGCAACAAGAGATTGCACACTATGCTGCTTTGGAAGGCTTGTCAGATTGAACTTCCTCACCAAGCAACACGCATATCCAATGTTTCCATAATCATAATCATGTCACCACCAATGACCTTGCAACAGGTTCTGGCCAATGATCAAGATCAACACCAGCAGGAAGCTTGGAAACGAATCAAGCCAATGATCAAGATTCAAAGGCCAGTTTTCGCACTTTGTCAACCAGTTTCCTTAAGATTCAGGAACTTTTCTCTAAGTTCCAGGAAAATTTCTCTAAGTTCCAGGAAACTTTCTCTAAGTTCCAGAAATTCCTCTAAGTTCCTTTCAAAAAGAACTTAGAGGAAATTGTCATTTTTTCTATTATGAAAAACGAGCGGTTTTGAGGTCAGAACCAATGATTTTGCCTAGATTTTCATAATAGAAAAATCTGAAATTTGCTAATATCTATTATGAAAACACAACCCAAATCCTTGGTTCTGGCCTCAAAACCACGCACTTTTCATAA
>JBAHVQ010167027.1:0-19845 GCA_036872915.1 Nanipora kamurai | reverse complement strand
GTTTTAAGCAGTCTAAAAGCCTCAACCCAATCCATTATTTGAGAGAATGGACTGCACCTCGCCCTGCGGGCTCGGTGCGGGCGCGGTCCATTCTCTCAAATAATGGATTGGGTTGAGGCTTTTATCCTTTACATAGTTTCTTTAACGATTTTTCGGTAGATTCATCTAAATTGTTTGAAATCCATGGTGTTTGTAGTCTGTTATCACTTCATTACCGCCAAAGTCCGTTTCCTCTTCCTCTCCCTCCTTCTCTTCCTGTTTGTGGTCTAAATCGTGTAATTCAATATCACCTTCCATTTATAATATACCATGTATCTCTCTAATATTGATCTTTATAAGCTTTGTCATATTTTGTCGAATATCCATTAATGGGAGGCACAAATCAATAACAATGTCATGAAGCACTTTAAGGTCAGACAATAGGGTGCTTTCATCAAATGGCAAACCTCGTAAATACGATCTTAGTTGTGTTAATACCTTTTCGTATGAAGTATAAGCAAATTTGCATAGTGTAACCTTACTGGATACGTTGCTCTTACTCATGTAACACTGTATAATAACACCAGGGGTAGAAACAGCTCCCAAAACAATAGAGTTAGCTGTAACTCCTGCTATACCACCAACAACTGTTAAAAAAACAATTGTTATATTCAACCCAAGTCTCAATTTCTTTAGGTTTTTGTACTTCCATTTATAACATGTCGTCAATTTATGGTAGGATGAATACCATCTTCTTATTTTCTCAACTTCATCTTCTGACAAGTTTCCATTAGCTTCATAATTTATCAACCTTCTCATCATTATAATATTATACATATTCAGTTGGGTCGTATTCAATCATATACCATTTTTCACAGAAGACTTGGTGGTGTTTAAGATGTTTTCCTCACCCATTTTGTAGCCCTTATAAAGTAAAAATAGTGTTGTGTCACCTTTAAGACTCAGCTCTGTAACACCAAGAGGGTTTAGATTACCAGAGGCTAATTTATTTCTCCCCCGTGAGCTTCTTGATGTGAAATTTGTAAGTTTTTTACCATTACAGTTCACAGATCTTTTATTAGTCAAATCATTACCGCTCACATTCCAGTGTATCGAATAAATTACCCACTTATTTAATACACCACAGTTCGATCTTGTTTTATACGGTACTATAGCCCTTGCTTTAGTTTCTATTGTTATATAATTGTTAGTAGTGCCTGATACAACCAGATCACCATTAGGCAAAAAGCAAACGTATTTATCAAAATCACCGTTATCATGCCCAACTAAACAGTTACTTGCCCAACGTCTGTGAACATCATAAGATTTTAACCTGCACACTATAAAAATGTTGACTATATCAAGCCATCCAGAAGCGGTGTTCAACTCAATGTCCGAAACCAGTATGCTTCCATTAAATTCTAAGAAATACCTATTATTGAGTCTATTATCTTAGTACATAATGTGGGTTTATACTTATTAATTAGCTGCCAAGCATCTGTCTGAGATAATGCTTGATCATACAGTCTGCTTATCTCTCTAGTTGAGTTATAAGATACTTCACTACTATTTGCGCGATCAATTTTATAAATAGATGAAGCTATTTGACACTCCTTCCACACAAGCGTTTCTAGAAATAAAGTGTTGTTTAGGATATTTATGTAATTCATGTTGACGATATCAT
Source organism: Nanipora kamurai (assembly GCA_036872915.1). Lineage (NCBI taxonomy): Eukaryota > Metazoa > Cnidaria > Anthozoa > Scleralcyonacea > Helioporidae > Nanipora > Nanipora kamurai. The sequence goes on along the minus strand of JBAHVQ010167027.1, from coordinate 18,182 downwards.
ATTTATAATTTGGTCCCTTTTTTATAGTAGCGTTGTTATTGAATGTAACCTTCCCATCCACCTTTCCACCTCGTTTTTTAGATATATGTGCACCCTCATATCCATAAAATAAACTCATTATACTATAACACATATTTTGCTATTAAAAGCGTTGATACACTAGCCACAATAAACCGAAACAGAAACCCTAATTCATTCTCAGTTGAATTGTCTACAATTTTAGGTTTTACTGCGGGCTTAGTCTTCTGTCTGTCACTGTTATCATGGTCTTCTGCACATCTAAATTATCTAAATGTTGGGTGGGTAGACTTTCTTGGTGTGCCTTCTTAGGGCTGTTTTTTGGCTTCTGATAATTTAAATAATCATTAAGGCCAAAATTCACTGACTAAAATTCATAGTTTTCACTAGGTGCTCTTAGTTTGTTATTATATCCAGCAATTGGATTCTTAAGAATGATCATATCTGTTAACGACATCCTAACCCAAACTAAAACAATAGAACAACCTACCAAAAGTGAAAAGGAACCATATTTGGATGAATATAATTTAGTTGAAATAGATAAAGAATATAGAAAAAGAAAAGGATTAACGCTAGATGAAAATCGAGAGTTAGGTGTAGTAAACCCAAGTGTCACTACAGACCCAAAGTCAAGAATAGGAGATAATGGTGCTTTACAAATTCAGGCAGACTATTTTCATAAAGGGTATATTAAATAAAACCCAAGAACAACTATATATAACCACTGATGAAGCTGAAAGAATCGAACTACAAGAAAGAATAACAGGATTAACAAGAGGCCGTGATTTAACACTAGAACAAAGACAGTTGGAAGAAGTTAGGTATCAACAAGAAGAAGACGTCAGTAGACTCGAACGATTCAAAATATGGGCCAAAGAAAACATAGTTGGAGTGTCCGCCATTGCAATTTCAGTAGCTGGGATCATCACAACCATTGTCATTGGCGCTAGAAAAACCATAATCAAAGGTGCACAAGCTACGTGAAAATTTGCAAAAGCATCATGAGCTTGCATCATTATTGAGTATAAAAGCCCAAGCTATCTCATTAGGTGCAAAAGGGTTATAATGGCTAGCAAGTAATCTCTGGGTCTTAGCAATAGCTGCTACTTGGTTTATTTGTGATCAATACAAACAAAGCAGAAAATAAAACATACGTTAATAATATATAATGATTAATAAAATTGAATCAGAAATACTACCAGGCTTTCGGCGTGACAAAATGTCCACCATAAAAGGCCAAAGAACTAGACATGTGGTGACTTTAAATCCCACAACTGCAAATCGTAGTATTATATATTGACCTGTAATTATATATTGACATTCCAAAACTAAAAGTTGATAGTTGTTTGGTTTCGGGCGACCTCCACCTTCTATTTAATTTTAAAGTTAGCAACACAAACTCAATGGTTATGAACAACCTATCATCTCTACTGCAAAAACGCTTGCATATTAGACTTTCAGGAGAAACTGTTTATGATAACAATGGTGAGTGTAAATTTGCAGTTTATAAAGACCTATGGAAATTAAGACATGATTCAATACGGCATCGCAAACGAAAATCTCAGGAAATTAAACTAATATCAGGAGATGAGACGGGGGCCTCTAGTGGAAATGCTCAAAAAGTATCTGATGGTTTGATGTTCAGTATCTACAAAAATAAACAAAAAATGTGCTTAGATAGGATCATTAGAGATCATGGTTTATATGCGCCATTCACTATGAATAATAACTTCAGGCATGAATTGACCTTACCACCCTTAAGTGGTATCTTAGTCGCCCCATCTGGTTCAACACGAGGAGAATACAAACTACAAAATCTAGAATTGGAATATGAAACAATCGAAAACCAAGAGATCGCAGACGAAATTTCATCAGGGCGATCACTAAGCTATGAGCATGTGACACTAATGAAGACAGTTGTTTGGCCTACTGCTTCTACTTTAATAAATGAAAATATCAACATTCTTCGTAAGTCTCTGAAGGCAATTGTTTGATTGTTTACAAATACAACTATAACTGATAGTGAGCACTTTGTTTATCCAAACATAAATAGTGTTAAATTAACCATGGAGGGAGTACCTAATTCTCTGTTAAGTTAGGGGATACCGAAAACTAGATTCTATGATGAGGCTATATTTCTCTACTAAAGACGACAAAGATAATTTTATGACTGTTCAAAAGTTTTATAAAAACAAATTCTGCCTCATAATTGATCTTAGATCACACGAAGAAAACAAAACGGGGCATGGAAAGCGTATAGTGAACACACGAAACGGCGTACTACTTGAAATTAATATACATGCCACTAGTGCTAATGTCAACTGTCATATATTCGTTGTTAGTGACGGACTGGTAAACTTTGTTAACCGAGATCTACAGAGCATCCAATATTAGATTATTTAGTATAATATATGAACAAACCTGAATGCATATTAATTATAGGTCCATCTGGTTCTGGAAAAACCTATGCATTATTAAATGAGATTATAGAGAAGGAGCATAAAAATGTGTTTGACTTTATTATCATATTATGTCCCACTATACGGATTAAAGAATGGAAGTATTTTAAAGATACAGACCTAATAGGAGTAAATACATCCCCCGATAAGTTAGACATAATACTAAAATTTATCATAGAAATAAACTCAGGGTGTAAAACTGCTGTAATAATTGATGATATGAGTAGCTCAAATGCACAACATAATAATAAGCGGAAGACATCATAATATCACTCTATTCATACTGTCGCAAAAACTGAACTCTCTTAGTGCAGGTATGAGATAACACAACTAGGATCATTTTTTAGAAAAATAGTTTTTTATACTAGGATATTTTTTGAAACACATAATAAGCGCAGTCTTAAGATTCTAAAGGAAGAATTCTTTGGATATTTTTCAGATGAAGCCACAAAACAAGAACTATTAAAAAACTTAATGAGCATAATTATCTACGCGTTAAACTTAATGATAATCCTGCAAGTTATACAATTAAATAATAAAATAAATAGTATATTATAATAGGAATGCCAAAACGCAAAAATAATAAGGTTAAAACTGTCGATAAACTCATTGAGGAAATCCAATCCGCCGAAAATGAATTTAAAACAGAAGTTGAAACTTTAGAGGATGTCAAACCAGCCACAGTAAACATGGGTTCATTAGATAAAAAAGAAACAAACTATTAAAACCTGCTGAGGATGCAGACCTTGATAAGTCAGTTGCATATATTAAAAAAGCTAGTGAAAAGGTTATTAACAAACTATACGCCGAATATGAGCGTAAACGATTGCAAAAAGCGAATCAATTCTTAGCCGATCTTCATATTAGCAAGTTCAATGGCACAATGGGGGGATTAGACGCTATAGAATCTCCCGAAGAATTAACAGATGAACTAATAAAAGACGAATTATTAAAGAGAGACGTCTATAGAGTTGTTGAGTGTTCACACCCTATCTCCCTCTCCTCGGTATTCTATCGGGTGGTATCACTACAGCTAAACATATATATAATCATAAAACTTAAACTGATGAAAGCACCAGTGAAAATCAGGAAACTAATAACCAGTAAATTATAATATGATTTAGTTAAAAAATTAAATTATAACATGAAATTTAATCTAATTATAGCATGAAATTTTGATAAAAAACATTCGGCACCTCAAACTTTTATGAAAACTTTACCTACAAAGTTTACTTCAAAAATACCGATCTGTTAAGGTTACCTGATATTATGCGGGGGTCGTATAACCTGAACGGGGAAACCCCACTGAAACGCATCGTCGATTTGTAGAGGAACCTTTTATTATAAAGATTATTATGTTACAACGAGGTGGCAACATAGTAATTTTTTTGAATTTATGGATGGAATTTTTTTGATTGATTTTTTGTGCGTGTCGTTTTTAGTCGGGTTTATGCTTAGGGTGCGATCTGAACGTTTCCGCAAACTCTTGCCGTTTTTTCACCATGCCATTTTTCGCTCAGTGTGATCTGAGGCTTGTATCGACCTGTGGGTCTGTCGAAGTGTGCGATTTGAGGGCTGGGGGTAAGTGAAATTTTAGCAGTCCAGCACCTGTAGTTTTACACTCTCTAAGGTAATGTAATCTTTCGTTGGCTTTAGCGACTATTTTATTAACGTCAGTGTTCCACTTCAGGTCATCTTGGAACCAAAGTCTTAAGAGCTTAGAAGTTTTAACTCTTCGATTTCAGTGTGACCAATATAAAGATGTGGAGGCTTAACGATTGCACTTGCTAAGGAGATCCACATGTCTTTAGTCTTGGGTGCAGTCATCCGCATACTTCCACGTCCTAGTAGCTAATTAATAAGGAAATGACGTCTCCCAATCATTGATATAAACATTGAATAGTATTGGAGAGGTCACTAGTTTTTGTTGTACGCCAACAGGACACGGTGCAATGGACGACTGAGTTTCGCTTAAATTGACTTGTCGGGTCTTCCGTGTCAAAAGCTGTTTATCCAAAGCCAAAACGATTTAGTTACATCCATCGCAGCTAACTTATGAAGCAATATGCCGTGATTGGCCAAGTTAAAAGCTTTACGAAAATCTTCAAAGAGAATGTGAACACCCTTAAAGCCATATAATAGTAATAGTAAATAATAATAAACTCTTTATTTAACAAGGGTACCAGAAAATAGTCAACAAACTAATAAATTAGTGGCCCTCAAATGTGTAGTGTCATCCGTAGCATCGAACCATTGGTAAGAAATGGATAGCAAGGCAGTTACGGTGGATCGATCTTAAGTAAAAGTGTGTTGGTTATTCTTCATTTTCTACTCATAAGCATTAAGCTGTAATTTCTCCAAGACCTTTCCCATTTGTGGGAAGGGAGAAGTACAACTGAAATCGTTTTCAAGATCGAGCGGAAGCGAGTTCTTTGGAATAGGAGAGACCAAGACATCCTTATAGGAAGTAGGGTACTTGCATTGAGTAATGTTCCTTGTAGTTGAGGAGCCAGAATGTTTTAGGCGTTCTACGGTTATTTGGCAATGGCTAGATTTGCCTGATATAAAAAAATTATTAATATTAATATTTACTTCAGGCTTTTCGAAACATTGCTGGATATAAAATCTGAATTAAGACATTTGCTCAATATATTTATTCTATTCCCAAAATACAATTACAAAATACCAAATATTTGATATTTTAAGAGACTGTCCGAGTAAGAACGGATAAAGTCGATTTCTGATCTTCACCGATTTCCCTAAATTATTCAGAAAAGAAAACCGTCATATGGCATGAACAAATATCACGCTTGTTTGGATTGAGTCGAGTAATCTCATATTTTGTGAGAAGACTTCCGCGGTTACCTTAAAACTAACAGAGTTGCCTTCGGAAACCTTACCATTTAACTAAAAATGTCGTAATTTCTCAGCCGAACAAGATGATTATGCTACATGTTAAAATTCCGTCTTACCTGAATAATTTAAAGCTTTAATGAATGGTTTCTAGAGAATTTTGATTGAATTATGAATACTCTAAGACACATTCGGCAAATTCTGGAATGCACGTGAGATTAAGTTAGCAGTACTTGAAGACTATTTTCTCAATAGTGGGACCGCAACTAGATTCAAATTATAACTCAAAAGAACTGAGACCATTCTAGAAAGTTATTGAATTAAATTTGTGGGCATTCTCTGCGAGCCGCACAAAGCTCCGCTCGTTTACCAAATTTGCCATTTTGATTTAAGCCTGGTCCCAAACTATAGTTCAGAAAATGGTCTGTCACTGGGACCACCTTACTTTGAAAATTATACCCTTCAAAATTATAATTTTGGAGATATAATGGCCTCTAAATGTTAACATTTACTCTGGACTGCAAACAATCTTTTCACGCAAACAATCTTGTCTTTTAACTTTTGTTTTGAAACATTTTTCTCGGTATTTTGATTTGCATATTAGCTCTTAATTTCCGTTTGCGATCAAAAGTGTATGCATGTATACTAAAACCAATTTTTATGACGGACTATTAACTATTGCGCTTCGGGAATAAAATACCTTTAGGCTCTTAAGCCTTGGTCAAACGGCGCATAATAGTCGATGATAGTTGAGGAACTAACTTTTCTCCCCTAACTGTCACCCAACCATCATCAACTATGATCAGTACATAGTCAAACGGGTAAAACTACGATTGACTATCATGGAAAATTTGAACATTCTCAAAGTGGATGATAGTCCATGATAGTTGATGATAGTCGTTGATACCTGATGGTCGAATGGGATCGAGAGTTTCAACTACCATGGACGATCGATCATCAACTATCATGCGCCGTTTGACCAGGGCTTTAAGACATACTTTTGTGAATTATTTTCATTTTCCCCGCTTGCTAACGTAGTGTTTGTTTTCCAAGGCCCACTTGTTGACTTCATTATGATCGGATTAAGACCGAACCAGAAATTCGCCAGAAAATTAGGATTTTGTGCAAACCACCACGGCTCACTCCAAGACATGTCAGTTTACTAAATTATTCTATTCTATCCTGCCGTGTTTTGCTTGAAATCATACACACTGGGTGGCTCTCTCACTTGTCGCAATGGGGACTGACGATCGAAGCGTGCGGTTTGTTTGTGACCAAAGTCGCTTGGATAATCAGTTAAGGAGACGTAAAGCTGGACGTTGGCACTATTCTTTCGCATATCGTTATATGCGCTAGCAGAGAGATTATCAAAAAATTAGTGTAATCATCTCTTTTTGTTGGCGACCTCGACAGATCTCACTTGTTGCCTTCTAGTTGCCATGAGGCGAGAAAAGAAATCCAGCCCTTGGCTCTTGGCCAACCATTCTGATCTTCTTTCAATTTTATAAACGAGAGACAGCTAAGTTCTCAAAAGAATTACAGGTAACGGTAAACGAAAGAAGAGAGAACTCTGTAAACGTCAAAAAAGTTCTTGGACTGTACTTACGTATTTCCATGCGACATTTTAGACTGTGTCCCCTTCTTCAGGTCAGAGAGAAATTGAGACCGAACCGCGCAGTATATATGCTAGGTGATTGTGGAGTAAAAATGTACATATTGGGCTATCGAAATGCTATTGTGTGTTAGGAGACGAAGGCGTTGGAATAAGGAAATAAGTGGCTATGGTAAACCAAATTAAATTGAATAAATTGAAATTAGACATTCATTCGGATTGTCTCTAATGTGTTGTAACAATAAATATACTACAACGAAAGGCTCGTTCTTCAAGCTTGGTGAAAACTCAGAAAAGTTGTGAGCTCCGCAAAGGGAATTGAACCCGCGTCTCCCAATTGCCGGTACGGTTGTCTTACCACTAGACCATGAGGGCTCGACGACAAATCTGATGTAGATTTGGGACCTGGGTCCTTTGTTGACATGCTGCATTCATCAGATTTTTTAATAATTACTATATAATAATTACTACTAATAATTGTCATGGATATGTCATGCAATGAATGATCCGCTTGGTTAAAATGGTCGGCAACAGGAGTTTTACTAAGATTTCTTCTAACCTAACTTAGTTGCCTGAGAACATCAGACAACGATTGACGAGGCGGAAAGCGTAGCCTTGTAAGAAATATTAAAGCCCAGCATAAAACATGGTAGTTTAAAATCATGAAAAGGAGATGATTTTAAAATACTTTCTTCCTCCTCTTTGGGACACGAACTCCTACACGAAAGCCTACTCATCAACAAACTTAAACCTTCATTAAACGCGCGCCAATATTGGTTCGGCACCGCTTTTTCTACTGTAACTTTAGTCAACCTTATACTTTCCAATTCTTTGACTCTTTTCTTACGTCACCTAGTTTTGTCCTTTATCGTAATTGTTCTCATCTTCTTCTTTCCACCTTCCCTTCTCATTTGTAATTGTTATTTTGACATCACTTTCTTGTGTTTAATTTATGACATTGTGTAAATATATATCTCGGCTTATCATGTAATTAGTCTCTCAAGATGTTGCGATGAATACAACGAAATGTCAGAATAATACTTAAAAAAATAAACCTTACAAGGTTTAACTTGGTTGGTTATGGAAACGATCGGCCAAAATTAAGTTTACTCTCTCCAATGTACAAGAGAGACCATTTCTTTCAAATAACGCACTAGAATAAAGTTGGCGTTAACTGATACAGTCGAAATATCTTCTACAGGAAATCGATAACAGAAGTTTTGCAGTTTTGGTCAAGTTCCTTTCCGAGAAGTAAACCGTAGAGTTTCCTTACATTAATTTCTCTCTTACCTGAAGAAGAACACACCGTCCAAAACGTCGTCAGAAATACGTTGGTACTGCTTCTACCCCTTTCTCTCTTTTGCTATCACGTATAGTTCTTTTGCAAACTTTAAAATGGCTTTCCATTTATAAACTTGTAAGTATAGATCAGAATGACCGACCAAGAGCCAAGTATAGAATTTCTTTACATGCCTCACAACAAAATAGAAGACAACAATGACCCGCAGAAGTCGATGTTGATCTGTGAGATCTGCCGATGGAAAACAAACAATTCAACAAAAGCTTATCGCACGGCTCACCTACGAAAATATATCAGACCACCCTATCACACGCGTTCAACCTATCGGATTGCACCAAGGGAAGTTAGCTAAACTAGTTCAATATGGCGATGCTAAAACAGATATTGAACCCTTTTGAGATAATTTTGAAATCCCGAAGTCAGAAAAAAAGAGCTGATGAACTTTGTGTTCTTCGTTGAAGGATGTACATGCTTTGCTTCATTGAATTAATTCAAGAAGAGCTTGGTGTGGCTTTATCATAAGTGTACTTGCCATACAGTACCCGCCTGGAATGAATAAATCCCCTTAAGAAGTTCAAATAACGTGAATGCGCTGAAGAGTCGTATAAAAGAGCTTTTTAGAGATTGCTGATTTCCTTAACAAAAGAGTTTTAATCATGTTTTACTGGGTACATCATCGGGGCCACCGTGCGCTTGGTTATTCGAATGGCTGAGGATTGAGTGAGAATGTATCTTACTACATACCATGTTAGCTCTCTTAAACTGTGCATATAATTTGTGATATTGCAAAAAACTTGCACGTGTTTCATGACAGATACCCCCCTCCCTTCACTACTGTCAAATTTGAAGCGTTAGATAGAGATGGTTTTAGAGTTTGAAGAGATACACAAATTGTGTACCTATCACGGCTCTTCTGCAACAGAAGTCTGAATGTCCATATGGTCAATGGTTTTCAATTACTAACTGAAATCACTACATTTGTTACAGCGTTTAAGTTGTTTGCACAAAATATGCAACATGGCACCATTTTCTGACTCGGTTGTAATCAAACTAGAATGAAATCAACAAGTCAGCCTGGCAAAACAAACACCAAGTTAGCGCATCATGGAATAATCTATAAAAGAACAGCTTTTACAGAGTGTCTTACAAAAGATACTTAATTTTATTCGCCGGGTTAAAAACGTTCTTGGTTTTCAGTATTATTTTTGGAGAAATCTATTGGTAAAATAGAGAAGTTTCTTCAGAAATCAACCTTATGTTCATTTGTATGTCAATTAAAAAAAATGTGCATTACAATTTGTTTTTAACTTAAGAAATGAGTAAAATTTTTTTAAAATATAAAAAAACCTGATTAAAAGAAAAATAATATTTATTTATTTATAATCCAAAGTCGATAGTTCGCTGGCTATATCTCGGAACATTTTTCTTCAGAAATTGGTCTGTCACCCAGATCGCCTCACCTTCGCTGACTTAGGTCAAAATGGCGAACCTGGTGAACTCGCGGAGCTCTGTTCTGCTCGCAGTGGTGAGTGCCCACAAATTTTATTCAATAACTTTCTAGCATGGTCGTTGTACTTTTGAGTTACAATAAATTTATCTAGGTCGGGTACCACTTTCGAGAAAATAATTTTCAACTACAGCTAAGTTAATTTAACGTGCATTCCGACGTTTGTCACACGAGTCTTAGAACATTCATAACTCAGTCAAAATTCTCTAGAAATAATTTGTAGAAGCTTAAAAAGTTAAAGGGGACCACCTAAGAAGTGGACTTCATGACTTCAAGTAAGAAGGTTATGGAAATTAATGTCATGTTACAGTTATTCTGTTTTTTCCACAACATTATTTTACGTCTACCAAATAGGGAACTGCCTTCTCAGTAAATGGGCGATCCATAAAATGACACTTCTATTCAAAAATAGGGGACTTTCATTCCAGAAAAAGAGCACTTTCGTTACGTAATAAGGCAACGTGCATTCTGTAAAGAGGGTACTTTCACCCATTTAGAACAACTGGGATGGCACGTGCCCCAAGTGCTCCCCGTTTTCGCGTCCTCTGTACTGTGATAATGCCTCGTCTCAGCTGAGTCGATTGAGGGAAGACTGGGAAAAAGGCACTTACCCATTAATTAACTGCGAGATATGTCATTACGGGCGAGTACTTCTGTTGGATCTCGTCACTAGTCATATTCTTAGTCAAATCAATTTTGCATGAATTATAATAGAAAACATATTAACCTGAAGAACTCATAATTACAGCTAATTTTTAAGTAATAGATACGATATGAGTTGCCAAACTGTATGAGATTTGCAAGGCGAACCGTGGTAAATCCCATACAATTTGGAGGTGTTCATGCGTATTTAGTTATATGGACATCTTTCTGTTGCTAAGGAAGGTTAGAATGAATATAAATAGTTGCATCACATCGGAGAAAAAGTTAAGAACCAGTTACGATAACTTGCACCTGTAATACGTGCAAAAAGTTTTATTATTATTATATTATATGGCAACGTTCGTTTTCCGGCCTGTACGCTAAATAACGCACGCTGATTAGCTACCTGGCTGTGCAGTAAGTATTTCGTACAGACCGCTAGCAGTTTGAGGCACGAAATGAAAGTTTATTGTCCGATTTTATACATTTTCGGGCGATATAATAAATTCCTTATTAACCTCGTTTGTTCGGTCTGTACGGGAAAGTATTTGCCTTCGGAATTTACGCAAAGACCTCGCTCCTTCGTCGCTCACTCTTTACGAAATCCTCTGGCAAATACTTTCCCGTACACACCTCACACTCGGTTAATAAGTAATCATTCTTTAATGATGTGCTGTTGTGACGTTATTTTGACGGCATTGGAAAAGCATAATCCCATAATTTTTACATATTTTTGAGTTTTTGACATATTTTTTGAGTATTTCACATGGTTAGAATCTAGACTTTCTTCTTTCAAAAAGGATTCATGGATTTTAACAATATTTACAAAGTGCCTGAGATATTGAATGTTTTGTGTGAAAATACCTTAAAGTTATCCTGAAATTGTAATAACTTCGTCAAAATTGGATTAGTGAATAATCGCAAGTATTCTTTTCATAGGACAGGTCTTGTTCAAGTAATTTTCAAAAATAGTGTATAATATTAATAATGAGAAAAATTATAGAGTTCTTAGTTTTTTCATGACGTAACCCTGATGTCACCCAATTACATTACCGACGAAGAATCTTTGACGACAAATTCCTCACATGCACTATTTTGGTCATACCTTTACTCTGTAATCCCAACCTGTAATAAGTTAGCTGCTTAAATAAACAGTCATAGGAACTGTACGTAGCATGGCAACGGAATATATCTGAACACCCTTAAAATACGAATGCATCTATATAACTATGTTTACCAGCTATATTTGTTATTCGGCTACTTTAGCTGAGAAAATCGAAAGTAAATTTTAAGTGGATCAGGACGATGATGTATTCAATTTGTGGCACACTTAGTAGGCAACCATTTCTCTCGTGTTTTCTTCGAGGATTATTCATTAGTATTGAAATAACTAATACCAAATCTTTACCAAATCTTTTGAAGTTCCTGTACTTCCATCAAGAAGCTACCTATTTCAAATGAGTATGTTTGGGGGAAAATCAGTCAATTTTTAATAGACGTTTGATTGATGTCGCCCTCATCTTTACCCGTCCACCTTTAACTTATGACCAATCAAATACCTTTTCGCAAAGCTTGGAAAAATCGTCGTTACCTAGATATGAGGAAAAAGCAGTTCCTGGAATAATGGCTATTGTTATTGAAATGTTTCAGAACCTCTTCTTGTGGTAATTGCGTTCGTACCATTTGGTGACTTACTGGGCTACTTACGAAAGAGTCGGGGACAACATGATCGCTATTTCAGTGATCCAGACATCAAACCGAAAACAAATTTGACATCGCAAGAGCTAATAAAATTTGCGTCAGACGTCGCTTGTGGAATGGAATTTCTTGCTTTAAACAAGGTGTGTAAATAAAACAACCAAAAATACGTGTAATTATTTGTAACTCAAAAATGTGATATTTTGGACTTGTAGTTTATCTAGAAACGACCAATGTTGCGATCTTAATACCACAGTTCATTTATTGCCACTGGAGTCTTGGGTTGTTTGTCGGACTATAAGCCGTTAGATATCGGTAAATCAGTTTTCAGATGATGCTATTTATTTGAGAAATTGTTGGTAGATGCTATTGAGGTTGGTTTCCAGCTGTTTAAGTGGCGTTAACCCTTCGATACTCAGTAAACTCTAAGTTCACTTAGGGTATTTAAGAGTGGATGGTAGTAAGTATCCGGGACCGACAGAAGTAAAAATCCACTTTTCATTACCGTATTATTTACTAAAATCACAGTTAAAAGTTTCATTTTGAAAAAAAGTTTGAAACGGTCAAGATTCATGCGGATACTCGCTGTAGACCGAATGAAAAATCAGAAATACTGCACATCTACACATAGCGTGCACACAATAACAAAAAAGTCTCACCTTATAATTTCATTATTAAATAAAACGTCCTTTTCTCTAGTTTACAATGTGGAAATAGGGCTATAGTTTACTTTAGCTCATTAAAACGGTTCAAAAACTTTTGCTAAACATCGTGTCACGGTTGCTTGCCCACCAACAAACCGTGACATACGCAAGCCAACCTTCTGACTCAACTTCTTACGCAGATTCTAAAAAAGTCAGTTTCGGGTAAAAATTCGAACAGCAAGTAGGCCAAAACGGCAAAAGGTTGCACCGTACACTCAGGTCCTATATTTGAGGGGTCTGACTGAATAGATTTAATATCCAAAGTTAATATTTTTGACCATTCTCGTTGAAAATCTCGTGGAAATCTTTGAATTCGATGAGCAGGTTTCAGGACTAAATTGAGTTAATATGTATATTGACTTGTCAAAGTTAATACTTTGGCTATTCAGTACTTCTGTGGTAGGACTTGTTTTGGTGCTTATGTCACAGAATCAATTCATCACGGACGGGTGGAAAGTTGAAATCGCTGCTTTCGAGAAGGGAAATGACTTCGTACGTCTTCGAAATTGCTGAAGTCCAAAAGAAACCATGTTTAATGCAAAGACCAACCTTCGTGCTATGTGCATGAGAAAGATTTATGGCTGAGCTTCTAAATTGAGTGGAGATATTTGACTTCGGCTGTAGGGCCGTCCAATTATTGTTAGTCAAGTAATGTAACTCTTCAATTTAGCAGTAACGGTTAGGTATGGGTTAAATAACGGTCACAAGTGTGATATGAGAGTTAACATCGCCAGTGCAGCACTCGCGATGTTAAATCCGTAGAGGCCGAAGGCCCTTCGTGGCTGTTAAGCAGCACTCGCGATGTTAAATCCCATATCATAAGAGTGACCATTATTTAACCATCTTATCGCATGACTCACCCACAATTACATGGATCTTTTTTTTTGCTTTACGGTAAAGAATATGTTGGTCGTTAGAAATTTAGACGTACGCCCATTAGCATGCGGTAAGTGGTTATCAAACTCTTTCAAAAGAAAGCAGTGTGATAAGTAGTTATCGCACTATTTTGTAAGGTTATCACACTCCTTAATACTGATGAGTTGAATAACGGATTTAACGCTTCCGTTGAAACAATGAATTGTGGGTGTGTCATGCGATAACGGTAATTTGAAGTGAAACCATGCAAACAATATGGAGTGGTGGACATTAGTAAACTCCCAGCGGAGTTGCTGAAATTACCTGGACTCTTTTATTTCTGGGTAGCATGATAATTGAGCCAAAATAGATATTTTTAGGCAAGATACTAGAAGTCTTAAATTCCAATCGAACAAGAACGCAGGTCACTGCAAGTTTTACCCTTGTGCCTCCTTTGAGTAACAACTTGCATTGACTTGCGTTGAGTTGCGTTTGCTTCCGGCTGGTTTGAGCTTGTTTAAATTTCACGTCAAATTTCACGTGTTTAAAGTTCCTATTATCCCAAAATGAGATACGCTCTGTTTGAAAGCACCCTTAAAATTATGAAGAATGCCGTTGACCGTTTAGTGATGTCGATTTTTGTTCTTGAATTATTGGGGCTTTTGTAATATGGAAATAAGGTACGTGATGACGTCAACCAAGGTGTGTTTTCTATCAAAGCGAATATTATTTGGGGGTGATAGGCGCTATAACAGCCATTCTCAAACAGATTTTAACGAAACAATCTCATAGAAAAACAGGGAAAGGTACCGATGAACTTTTTCACCCAAAACTTTGCCTCAGTAACATGGAACTATCAGGACTTGTGACGACTTGTGCCATCGTTTGACTGGTGTCTTCGCAAGTCGTCATAAGTAAACTTGCGTTAACTTGCTTTCTTGTTTGATAAGGGATTTACGCTGACAGTTGATTTTCCTTTTTGGTCAGAAAGACAAATTCTAGGAGAGATGTAGGCCTCAGCAATACATGGTAATGCAATGCTGATCTCAAATAGCCAGAGGAATTAACTTAGGCTAGTCAACACACAGATTTAAAAGGCGAAAGACAAAATTATTTTGAAATAGACAGAGAAAAGCTAAGGATATATATAGTGATGACTTTCCATTATCGCTTAAATTTAAGGTATCGGGTAAGAACGTAAATGCTGAAAAAGACAGATCGAAGGTTGAGATGATATAAGGCCCCTTCATTCGAGTCAGGGTTGGTTGTCAACCCGGTCCAGCCCTGGTTAACACTACATCTGCCCGAGCTCGGATATTTCTGAAATTATTGTTGAATAAACATCGATAAGGCGTGGGTTAGCATATTGGATTTTATTCAAACAAGAGAAAGTCTCTGTTACTTTCCTTCATATTTCATTTGAAATATGCACATTAGTCGTCCGCGGGGCAGCATCTCAATTATTCACAAGCGAGATACATCTTTTTTTCCTGAATTGAATCTACAACAAACGTGCGCAACTGGGTGACAGGCCTGGTATTGTCGACAAGTTGGGGCAGCAGAGCAGTTCCCTAAATAAATTTGTCGGTGCATTAAAGATATTTGTCGGTACGTATTGCTTCTTGGACGACATATTTTGTAAACATATAATCTTCTGCAAATAATTTATATCACACTAGCCATAACAAATTGAAAAACCGGCTAAGTAAACTTTACAAATTTGTACACAGTCATAAAAAATCTCGGTACATCAATAAAATAAATTCCTAAATATTTCTTTCCGTCTTTCGGGTAAATGCAAAAGAAAATCTTCAATGCCCGTGTATTAGCGCTGTCCCCCGAGTCGAAGACTTCGCTACGACTACAAATACATTAAAAATATCTCGCGCATTTTTTTCTTACATTTAAATATAAAACCAAGTAAGATTCACATTATTGTAATATGCGAAATTGCAACTAAGAAAATACTCAATGCTGGTTCGATGTTGCCATGGTAACGAAGATAACCCCACAATCGTGAAAATAAGCTCTATCTTTCAGAAATGACCATAAGAAACATACGTGAGTGCAATTAAGGAAAAAGCTTTACAATAATTCTCAGCGTTTTTGGATTGACTCCGAGGTATAGTTATTATACCTTACAGTATTGAAAATTTCAGGAAAAGTCATTAAAAAGTGATGGAGATATGTTTTCTAAAATAAACGCTTTTTGCAGTTGGAGAAAAACAGCTTTAAAGTTTAAGCAGCAAGTTCAGTTACAAAGACCCACACTGGATAAATTAATGCATTTAAGTTGCCGTAATGGCGTCGGAACACTGCCGTAAATTTAAACTCTTTAATTTATTTTAACTAACTTTCCGTCCTGGAAAGTTGACCTTCCTGATATTGTCAGAAGTGTTGGATAGCTTGATAAGCGCTGCATACCAGATGCCTTTACGTAACTTGTAACGGGGAAGATAAATGTGTTTTCAGACAACGTAATTTAACGGATAGCTTCTGATTTAGTATTTCTGCACATATTTAAGTCACTTCGTAAAGCTGTGTAATTATTGTCGCTTGGTACATTTACACACCTTTACGGTCCGTAAATTTTATGCTGTCAGAAATCACTTTACCTGTAAATTTACCAAGCTTGAAAGCCGTCGTAAAGCCTATAATATCTTTAAAACTAATTTAATAGCGACATAAAAAGCCGTAAAGCTTTTCATTGTATTTAAGTAGACCTTAATGTCCGTAATATGTGCGTAAAGGTGGATTGAACTTTACGATCCGGTTTCGCACCTTAAATATTACCGTAAAGTTAATAGTAAAACTTTCCGTCTCCTGGACGAGAAAGATTGAAAGCCTTCGTAAAGTCTATAACATTTTTATAAATAATTTAATAACGACATAACAAGCCGTAAAACTCTTTACCATATTGAAGTAGACCTTAATGTCCGTAATATGCGCGTAAAGGCGCATTGAACTTTACGATCCGGTTTCGTACCCTAAAGATTACCGTAAAGTTAATAGTAAAACTTTCCGTTTCCTATTCGAAAAAATTAAAGTCCCTTAAATACATAATTTTATCCAGTGCCAGCACTTTCACGGTAACTACGATTAAAATCAAGTTTGGCGAACTATACATGTAGGTAAAACATTACAAATGTGGAAATGCGATGTATGTTTCCATGGAGCATTTCCCGTGGTGCATCAAGTTCTCACTTTGCGAGAGACATTGTAACGGCGCCAAGACGTAGGTTTATGTAGTGGCGTCACTCCGTTTAAATAAAGTTCCACTTTGACTTTGTGGCTGACTTTTAAGTGACGTCGTGTAAAGTCCGAGTGATAGTTGATCTGCCCATGGCTTTTCAAGGAAACGAGAAGTCTAAACGTAATATTTAGGCGTTGTTGTTGTTCGGGTTGAGATCACATCAAGGAACTGACGGAGACTCGAAATTTAGCGTGGCTAGGCAAAACTATTTTTCAAAAAATTTAAACTAGCATGTCGTTGGGTTATTTTGGCAGATCTCTCGCCTAGAATATGTTTTAGCTTTTGGTTTTGAGCCCGAACTAGATTTAGTATAAGTTGTCTAGTTTTTTAAATTGGGATGGTTCCATATCTTTTTTTTAATAAAGTTTATCCACAATCCTATTCCAAGGTAGTTTTCAGGGTGGTTCGGTGCTCGGTATTTACGTATTATGTTGAGTTGACCACGAAGGATTTGAACCGTAAACCTAGATAGCACTTTATGGCAATTTGACAACATCTCGCCACCATGACAACTAGATCGAACAACAAACGCTCGAATCTGTGCAAACGCAGTTTTGTTAACAGCTTGATTGATGTCAAAACGATGTAAATCTCCCCGCTCTATAGCTGCCGTGCTGCTTCTTGTCGACTTCAAATTTTAAATTTGTCCTGACGTAAACAAATGCCGTCTAATAAACATCTTATCTTCTGTACAAATAAAGCCAACACATCGTGTACGGAAATAAATCGCGTGATAGGGAGAACAACTCTGTTTCGAAATTGAAAACGAACAAAAACTTTGCATCATAAAACATTCAAAAACTTCAACGATTCAAGCTGTCGTAAGGTTGATGTTTATACAGATATGAGGAAACAAGAAAATCCAGAGCAGTCCCAGCTCATAAAACTGATTTTGCCGCCCCACAAAGCCAAATGAAAAACTTTACATCAATTTTCATCTAAGTATCAAATTTCATCATAAAAAAAATGGTGACAATGATATTTCAATATTTTTTCAACTGATCGGGTATATTTTTAAATATATTTATTTTTATTATTATTTATTTATAAATATTTTTAAACTACTCTATTGCTGGAACCACAATGAAAATATTTTATGAGGTTTTCGCAATATAAACTGCAAACTATAGCTTCCAGGAAGCTCATACTATCCTGAAACGATAAGTTCATAACTAACCTACACTGCTGAAGTCAACTGAAGAACTTGACTCGAGCGGGATTTGAACTCGCACCTTCGGGAATCCGGTCCGCCGCTCTACCTGTTGAGCTATCGAGTCTACA
>JBAHVQ010166978.1:0-19857 GCA_036872915.1 Nanipora kamurai | reverse complement strand
GAGCGCATAAAAAGACTACTCTAACTTTTTGTTGGCCAAATACCAATACAAAAACAAAATGGTTCACCAGATGCCGGTACATTTGAAAACAGCTATCTGTAAAAGGGGAAACGGGGAATCGGTTTCTGTTTACGAAAATAAGAACAACAGTGAGCTATATACGAAGGTCTATCAATGTATGCCACGAATAATAATCAAAATTTTAAATATTTTTGTTCAAATGTTCAAATGTTTGTTCAAAAGTGACTCACGCAACAACAGTCAGGTGGTTCACTGATGTTCTTACCACGTTGTGACGTCTTCTGTGGATGTATAACTCAACGGACAGTAGTAACGTGAAATCTATTTGTTTTATACGATAGATACATTGATATACGTTCGCATATATTTCATTGTTGTTTTTAATTTCGTGAATAGAAACCGATTCCGCGATTCCCTGCTTCCTCGTTCCCCGTTTTAAAGATAGCCATTTGATAACGGCCCCCAAAAATGATAGACATCAGGCAGACATCAAGGGACGCGATAGGCGTCACTTAATCTTTGCCAAGGAAGAGCAACTTGCAACATTGTGGCAAGCAAAGGCATGGTATGTGGATGACACGTTTAAGCTTGTACGGCACCCATTTAATCAGTTGCTGACCATAAATGCCTTTGTGAGGTCTGGCGAAAATGCCAAGCAAGTACCACTTGTCTGTGTATTAATGTCAGGAAAAAAAACCAAGGACTACAAGAAAGTAAGTATTCAAAGTTTATACTGTACTGGACACACCAAAATACCACTATTTTAAGATTATTGTTAAGCTACACATTTTTGATGGCTACTTTAAATACATTTTTATTCGATTTCAAAGCAAGGTAAACAAACTGATCTTAAATAGTGTTTTTATTGGATTAATTTTTTTTAATTAGTTAGGTATGGTAAAACCCATTTTGGTTGGGGACTCAGATTAAAGTTCGTATAAGGTCATTGCTCTGGTCGTACATGCACTTACCAGTATGGATAGACCTGTACCAGCTATGAAATTTACAAAAACTAATCAATATTTGCTTTTTAGATCGAAAAACTGGGTCTCCAGACTGCATATCAGACTCAGGATGGAACATACAATTATCTAAGAAAGCTCATGGCTCTTCCGTTCCTTCCTGAACACGACATTAAACCAATGTTCGACTCATTAAGTCGACAGGTCCAAGTTGCAACCTTGTGCAACCTGGTTAAATACATCAAGGAACAATGGATTGAGAGTCAGACCTTCCCTCCAAAAAATCGGACTGTCTATCAACAAGTTGTCCTCAATAACAATGACATTGAGGGTTGGCACAATACATTGAATCAACATGCTGGAAGTCATGGTAGCTTGTCCTTTTATCTTCCTATCAAAGTACTCAACAGAGAAGCACAACTGACTGCCATCAACATCAGGCTTGTTTCAGAAAGGAAACTAAAGAGGATTAAAAGAAAAAAATACCAAAACCTTCAACAAAAACTATTCAAGCAGTAGGAACTTTACCAGAATGGCCAGAAAACTGCTGAAGAGCTGCTGCGATTTTGCTCTCACCTAAATGGTCCCCAGCCCGGGGATAGAAGGTGTGACTAATCCGGCATTTTATTACATGACTAAACAACCTGCAGTGAAGCGTAACAACTGATTAACATTTGAGAATTAGTTGTGGTATCTAATTTCATATGGTTTTTGGTTTACTTAGAATGTAAATATTCTCCTGTAAAAACTGCAGTCATGTACATAAAATCAAAAAATTACAAAAAGCCGATCTTGTTTAGTGGTTTGGTTTACATTTCACTAACATGCAAAAAAGTTATATATTATCCTAATTATCCAACAGGGTAGAAAAACCTAAAGAACCAATTATCAGAATTTAGTGACTACATTTTTTGAAAGTGAGAGACTGGATTGTAAACACTCTTTACTTTTTCAATCACCTTTTACAAAAAAAATTAAGATCCAAATGTTGAATTATGTCAGTTTTTAACCAGCTTTTTTATGAAATTGTTTGTCAGTAAATCAATAAAAATAAAAAAGTTTGAAATCTAAGGATTTTATCTCCGAACTGACTAAATTTATAGCACCCTCAACACTTTACTGGTTTGGTCAGCAACTATCCGAACCACCGCTGAACTTCAAGCCCGACAAGTAAACACTCACCAGTGTCTTGTCCTGAGATCTCGTCCTGCCTTGGAACAGAACTTTGACGTTGCCCTAAAACATGGCGGCAGTCTGCACTTGCATTGTTCCTCCAATCACACAAGTCTGTTGAACAGATTTTCGAACTTTACAAAACATCACTATAATAGAGGAGTGCTGGAGTTGCATTTGATTTGGGCATAGACAGCGATTGCTGCTGTCTCAAATCGAGGAAACACAAACCTTAATGGTAAACACGGCAAACTTTGTGTTTTTCTTTCCCTACCCCGTTAAAAGTTGACAGAAAAATTGTGCTAACTCATATCAACTCTCAGACAGTTTTGATCAATTTTGAGAGAATGTGGGATATTTAATATTTTTTACATGACAAAAATAAGGTCGAAAAAGCTTTCAAATCCGACCGCACAATAAGCAATTAGAACACTTTATTTTTGAGACGGAGCTTTTACTTTATTACCTCAAGGTTTAATTAACAATTCAATTTCAAAATCCTTGAAGTTGTAAGCATTTTTCTTGTTTGATTGATGTTAAATTACTACATCGAAAATTTCACTGATCGCCAGTTTGGATTTTTCCCCTCAATTCTACTGCAAAAAATCCTAAACAAGTCATAGGATTTAAATTAAAGCAAGTTTCTAAAATCATACGGTTTTTTTTACGTCGTGTATGACAACTTATTACGTCGTGTATGACAAATTGAAATAAAATAAAAATACAGATCATACTGAGTAGAAAGGCCTTTATTGACCGCTAGCTTCGCCACGTCATGGCATGGTGACATAAATGTTTACATTACACTACTATAAAACTATACAACCAGCAAGGAGTGGAAACATTTTGTCGTTTTAAGACGTAGTTTTATTTCTAGTCAACATCAAGGAGTGTCACAGTTATAATTGCATGGCCCAAAACCACTATACAACTCCTTGTTTATTGAAAGTGCGACCCTCGACCCTCGACCCTCAACCCTCAACAAAAACCCAGACTGACTCTTTTTAATTGGGGGATTTGTCATTGCATAGTCAGAGGGTATTAAGAACGAATGTCAGTGTGAGTGTGTTTTTGACCGCGAGCAAGTGCAGAAAGAGAGTGGAAGTAAAATATATAAAACCAAGCTACGTGTCCTTCTTATTGTGAAAGTGTAAGTTTAGTCTCTGATTAACAACTGCTTTAGACAACTGTGAACAGTTTACATTATTTTATCTCATAACTGTAATATAAGCTTTCGAATTGTATGGAATTTGCAAAGTTAGCTCTACAGTAAATTCCTTACAGTTCCGGTGCAAATGTTGTCTACTACGCTGACAAAGCGTCTAAATGATCACGTTTACCGATTATTTTCGAGAAATAGGCCGCGTTTTTAGCCGCGTATTTACAGAGGGAAATTCCGCGTCCAATTTACAACTACTCGTTAGAAGCAATTTCTTTTGTTTTTCTTCATGAATTTTAAATGAAACATTTAATTTATTTGCATGTTATCAGATCATGTCGTCTAATATTAACGTATTGTTTTATAAGTTACGATTAGCTTAGTATTGGTATTGGGATTGGGATTGGTACTGGCATTGGCATTGGTATTGGTATTGGTATTGGTATTGGCATTGATATTGGTATTGGTATTGGCATTGACATTGGTATTGGTATTGGCATTGGTACTGGCATTGGCATTAGCATTGGTGTTAGTATTGGTATTGGCATTGGTATTGGTATTGGCATTGGTACTGGCATTGGCATTGGTGTTAGTATTGGTATTGACATTGGTATTGGTATTGGTATTGGTATTAGTATTAGTATTATAAGATGATTTTTTCTGGCCCAACTGACACATAATTTTAGGTTTCGTTAATCTGGGTCGGTAGAAATTGTGAGAAATTTTATTCGCAAATCAAACGGGGATAGCTAGATGGTCATTATTTTACTTAAAAAGATTGGCTTTAGTTTCCAATGAGTTTTGCAATGTCATTTTATCAAACTGATATTCTCCCAACGGACTGTCAAGGCGTTGTAAAGTGTTGACGTAATCTGATAGCTGCTTGATACTCTTCACTTGTTCTCCTAGGAAGTTCGACTCCAAAAAATCAAGGAACTGTAAATAAAATATACAATAATGAGATTTATAGCCTATATGGACAATGACCATAACCTACTAGGGATTTTCAAGAGAAAGGGATAATAGCCATGAAAGCTACAAACTTTTCTAAAAGGACCCTGATGATACACCCTCTCGTCTTGCAAATGATCTGAATTATCCTATTTGAACTTTGAGTTTAAGGACCTTGGGCGTAACTGTATTTGTTGTGCCTATCGCAAATATGAGGGTTATAACAGCAAGCGCAGGGACAGACCATTTATTTTTCGAAGATGGTTACGCAATTACCAAAAAAATTCCTGCAATATGAAGTGGTCGGGGGAAAAAACATGCAGAGGGAAAAAAATTCGAGCCAAGAGAACCAATGAAAATAAATTCTTGGCTAGAGTTAGGGAGAAAAAGTTCACGCGCATAAAAAATTGCCAGCTCCCCCTGAAAAATGAGATGGTCCGACCCTTACTATTGGGTTCACAGATATCTCAAGGAAGTGTCGGTGCCGCATTTTGTTCGCCCTAATATTTTTAGTTACCACGTAAACAGAAGACGTTCCCAAGTAAAATAGCACATCTGTCGTTCATCCAGTCCCAAGAGGTCCTTGTTTATCCCTTAAGCTACGATAGAGATCAAATTTAAGTATTTAAGTGCTCTTCGAATTAAACAGCATTTCGAGGCATGGAACACTAAACGAGGTACCGACAGAGTGAGTCGTCGTAATCCTTTTTTTCTAGTAATTATAACATAAGATGAGATCATTTTATAAGAAAATGCGTCACTTTTTCTTTATAACAGTGGAGGAGATTCGTTTCTTATCCCCCTCTACGGGTTCAGTTCCCATCTGGGGCTCAGAAATGTCTCTGAATAAAATAACTCAAGGAATTTCTTCAAAATGAATCTAGTAAGAGCTTCTGTATGGCTGGGGAATTTTGCCACCAAACATGGCCGCTAGTGGTATGGTATCTACCATATAAAGACAGGGTCCGCACCAAGACGAACATCAAGAGAACGCTTCATGGTGATAATTTCAGACGATCTTATGTAATCTGCTCCCGGATGATAGAGACCCCATATTCAGTCCAACCTAGTAGTTGCTACAAGTCTCTCATTCAACGTATCACTCAGCAAATCGTAAATTTTATGTTAACCATCTAGATATCAATACTTGCGTCACAGCTTCCCCGAGATCAACCTTACTAGAGTGCCAACTTATAAACCATTCGTTTCTGTGGCCAGGTCTGTCTATTTCGGCGTTATTCCATGTCTACGACCTCCCCCATCTTACACACAAGAATGCGGAAGTTTATGACACAGGCAGTTATGAACCCCATTTTACTTCTTCAGATTGCTAACCTGTGGATCATTTGCTGAATTTCCACAGTTGTGAAGATCAAGAAGTGCATTATTGACGAGCTTCTCCAGTTCAAGTGCTCTACGCATCGCCTGAGTTCCATTACCCCAAATCCCATGGTGGCACGGTTTCTAAGTAAAAAAATTGGATCAAGTTTATTTATTAGGACATTCGTCAAATTATAACAATTTAAAAAACTCCAAAAATTAATTAAACTATAAAAAGCCAAAAATTAAGGTAAGGGTAGTGTCACAGATTACTCCATTTAACACCTCCACCAATTGACTATTTACACAAGATTATCGTTAATAAAGTAAGTAATAGATTAATAAATTTGTAAATTAAAATAAATCGTCAATAACAACAAAAAGGAGTATCGTTTAAAGACCTAGCTTGTTTGCATTTGGAATTTTGTATTTTGGTTACCGTTGAAAGCTAGACAAATCGTAACTGTTGATTGTATTTAGTAAAATACTATCGTAGAGTAACGCCGTGGCGGATCTAGGGTTAGTCAAATCAGTCGGATGACTAACGTATGAAAAGACCTTTCATTATTCATGAATTATAAAAAATGAGAATATTGTAATTTTGCTGATTACCTCAAATATAAATTTTCACTTGTTTTTAATTTCATTTTATGGCGGCAGCAATTCTCCGTATTCAAATAGTCGCGAGAGCCATTTTAAATTTCTAATTATTGAAATATTATAGAAATATGGAATTTAATTGGGCTGCATGATGTATTTTCGTCACAGCGAGATCGTCCGATAAACAAATTGCAGGCTTTCTTCTCAGCCCGACCGTTGCGCATGCATTTATAATTGCCTGACTAGCTTGACTGATCTTGGGCGCCATTTTGACTAACTTGGACGTCATTTTGACTTACTTGTTCGCACCTCTCAGCCAATCAGAACGCCAGAATTGACCCCAAGTTAGTCAAAATGGCGTCCAAGTTAGTCAAGATCACGTAATTTAGATCAGTCAAATAGCCCACACAGACACAGTGGCCTGTTCGACCAGTTTGACTGAACTTCGAGTCTTCGATCATGGCTTCGACCTGCGTTTTGGATCGTGCGTTCTACGAGCCTTTGCTGCGGCAGCTTTATCAAGAGCTTTCAGCTAAGTTGGTTACCTATGAAAAGCTTAGCAAAGATGATCATTTGCCAAGAATTGGTGAGACACCCCACCAAGATCTTGGCGCCGAGACAGTCTATTTATCAGACTATGTAAAGGCTGACATGAAAAAACCAACTACCGCTCTAAGGTAAGTTTATTGCGTACTTATCTATTGTCTTTAACTTTAATTTGTCGACAGATTATCCATGCTTCTATAGACTGTGTAGTGGTGTTCGTTGACGGTTTAATCTGCATTATTTGTGGAAATTTGACCACTCGTTTGGCCAGGGCAACACTTATACAAATTTTCGTGTAAACGTTTAACAATTAACGTAATATCAAACCATCTCCTTTGATCTTGCAGTGTAGTTTTGAACTGCACCCCTCTAAGTCAAACATTGTAAGCTATTATGAGCATCTACAGAATACAGAAGGCAAAGTTTTGTTTCAGATTGATTAAAAAATTTTCGAATTCAATTCAGACTTTTGGAAATGGAAATTTGGAATATTCGTGTGCCAAAATATTTTTACCCAAATGCCATTTGTAATCCATTTCAATCCTCACTGTTCTTGTTAACTTGTTTACAAATCATGTTGAAAGTTGTTTTCACCGGTTCTTCTTTAGGTGTTTACGTGTGGTTTTTGTCTTAAAATTTTAGATCTGAGACTCTAGATTTAAAAATTTTCCGGGGGAGCATGCCCCCGGACCCCCTAGATAACTTCCGCCTACGGCGCTCGACTCGTGCCTTCGACACTCGCATTGGGGGGTGTTTTACAAATTGTGCATTCAAAAATTTTGGACTAAGGTAAGAAAAATCCTAGATCCGCCACTGGAGTAACGAGGGTTTGGATGAGAGAGGTAGAAAAAGCAATTTTGACGGCGGCTCAAAAAAATCGTTCCTGTCATTACATGAGGAAAGAAAGTTTTAAAGGTAGCTCAAAGCTTTGTTAGATGATAGCGCGCTTTCGCAATCCTCTTCAGTATTTCAATTACTATTACAGGAAGTTTAGTACCTACTAAATAAAATGTCACAATGCCGCAAGCGGATGATTTACTTTCCTTTCACATAAAAAAACAAGCAACGAAGAACTGTAGAACAAAAGTTGCTTTCTAGTAAACGATGAGAAATCAACAAATCTCCTTTTTATCCGGTGATGATAATAATATTACAATAATATATTTTTCAAAGTAAAGATTCTAAAACTTACACCTAAGCTTTAGACTGACGATAATTACATAGATACTGACAATTTTGTCAGTAAATTTGAATAAAGATCAGCAAATAAATTAAATATTACAAATATATAGGATTAATACAACTTAAGCCTAGTATCCTGTTTTCACGAAAGAGTTTCGCAGTCCCATAATATATACAAGAAAAGGATTTTTCCCGCATGGATTTTTGCAGTACATACACATCGTAAGTACTTGATAGTTCGTAGTCGCAGCAACTAAAACTTCTGCGGCTCTGAGGAGGACTCAGGAAAGCTGATGCAATGGCCGTGAGACTGCACAAGAACTAGCAAAAATGTCAAGAGTTACACCAGTCAGGGACCAAAGAAGACGTACCACAGTAACAACTGTCGGCGAGATACTGCGATCAAAAATCTGTAATAACAATAGTCAGCAGATATAATCAAATCCACATATGAGCGCCCAAAAATTTCAGAATAGTGTATTAAGAACTCAGAAATGACAGGCAAACATTTACTATACAGTAAAAACCCGCGTTTAAGAACCTGGAATTTAAGAACCTGTTAGGCTAAAATTTTAAATTTAAGCCCTCTCCACATAAGAACCTTTTCAGGCTAAAATTCAGGCATCAACAAGAGAACTTTAAAAAAGGCAATAGGTTGATTGATTTGAACTGGTCATGGATATTTGTTCCTAGATTTTCTTGATATCAACTTTGTCTTTGAAATGGCATTTCAGAGAACTGACTATGAGTTTGTTTGAGCATATGTTTTGTTATGTACATACCGACACTGTACTGCCTTTAGGCATTATGGTGTATAAATGATTTGTTTTACTGTATGAGATGATAGTTATATTATATTTAAATGAATTTTATATAGAATAATAGAAATATAAGAACCTATCTTAAGAACATTGCTAGCATAAATTTACTTTAAGTACCATTATTTATATAAGAACCTGTTTAGGCTAACTGAAAAAATCCACGTTCTTATACGCGGGTTTTTACTGTAATCATACTTTGTGAGATAAATCCCGGCCACAGAAACAATTTTAATTTTCCTGTGTCGAAACACAAAGAAGTTGTGTCCTAATAAAGAAATTCCACAAAACTTCATTGGAGAATACATTCCTGGTTTTTCCACGTTTTATACAACATCGCCGAATTTCTGGATAGTACGACGCTTGGCGCTTTAATCTTACGCAGTCACCCTCAAACTGAGAAACTAAGGCTCGCCGTCATAACCACCCTATAACTGTTTCTGTAGCACTCAGTAAGAGAAATAAATGTACTCACCAACAAGCACACTTGATATCGGCATTGAAACGTTTTAAAACGTTTTTATTTTGATCTTCGTCGGCAAGAGTCTGTTCATTTTCGTCGATTTCCGTGGCCACATTTTGACTGAAGCAAGAGGTTGGATATTCATCGCACGGACGAATTTCAGATTCGGAAAATCAGATTTGGTTTGTAGTTAATTCGGTGATGGGTTAGAAGATATCGCTTCCGTTCAAGAACCAAAAAAATCACTAGAAGCTGATTAATTCGAGAGCTCAGCTGTATTGAGAAATTTAAAGACTCTTCTTATGTGTTTGTCAGGCAATGTTGTGTTAACAATATGACGTCACAACACTCCTCATATTTCAAAATCCAAGATGGCAAAAATTTAACGGCGGTCTCAATTTTAGTCACTTTAAAAGCTTATAACTTTTCACCTACTTTTTATAGCAATTCAAATTTAGTTTCTGAAGAAGCCTTACACCAATAAAGTTTGTCGAAGCAAAATATCAGCAATACTTTGTGGTCGATTTTTCGTCTTTGTTACACTTTAAAACATCATCCTGTATGCGTTCGTTTAGGTTATCGTTCTGTATCTGCTGTTTTTGGAGAATTGAAATCACGTGAATTATTAGTGCAAAAACAGTCTCAAAACCCACATTGTGTGACTAAAGATCATGGGATTTCTTCAAGCTCATATGAGAGCTTCCATCGTGGATAAATTGACAGAGGAAATACGTTTCAATTGTCGCCAGAAAGCTGATAAAAACAAATGGGAAATTGACAAGTTCCTCGACAGTTCAACTTAAAACTAGAAACCAGAGAAAGATGCAACATGACAGATTGTAGTCCACCTAGACTCCTAGGAAGCATCGCCTATTGAAATAAAGGAAACCCCCCTTCAGGTTCCACATTCTTAGCAGCAGTGGCGCAGCCAGGGAATTTGTGACGACCGGGCCAAGACTAGTTGCATAAAATGTAACAATCGTTATCAGTCATCATCGTGTAACAGTAACAGCAGCAGCCACATCAAATCTGGAGGAGCAAGTGAGAAAACCTTGGAAGTAGCTTCCTCGACAGTACGTGTAGATGACATTCTCTCGTACTCTCGTATTATTTTGAACTGCTCAAACTTTAGCGGTAACGTCAAATGCCTAGACCAGTGCTAGAATGACCGGTACGCGTTACTTATCTGCTGCATTCAACTACCAGAATGCTTTTCAAAACCTTGTTTGTGACGTTAATTTGAGCAATTGTATTCCCGTTCTCTTCGGGAAGTAAAACTTTGCATGAGAAAGAAAATAGCGCCAAGTATTCTGGTAGTTGTATTCAGCTGTCGTAATAAAGGGTACCGGCTGTAGTGTTTCACTCTTGGAGCCAAAGGTCCTATTTATCAAATTAATTGACAAAAGCCTTTAAATTGCTATTCATTGAATAAGGAACCTTGATTATCACAACATTTGGAGAAGAGACGCCTACAGTAAGTTTCAGTGATCACCTAAAATTCTCATTCATAAATATTGGAGGAAATGAGATAACCATGAATGCATATGGAGTACCCATAATACGTAGTCCAATCAGCAACTAGGCTATTCAGATGACTCCAGTAAAATATTCATATCGTCAAGGCTTAAACTTGGCAGACACATTATACACATCAGGTGAAGCAGAAGTGGACATAATTGGAGAAACCAATTAGCTGGAGTCAGTAGGAACCTTGCCTGATCCAGCAGCTGTATTTACCAAGCTTAGGTGGGACTGTCAGGGCCGGTTGTCATCAAACGTCATTCAACCTGAATGCTTTGGATGCATGATCGGCGAAAGCTGAACTGATATACCGAAGAAGCTGATAAGATTTCAAGATCTTGAAACCATAGAAACAAGGGAAGATGAACCGCCAGTTTACATCATTTCATCCAAGATGTAAAGTTTAATTGAGGGAGATGTGAAGCCAATTTGCCATTCCGAAAAAATCACGCGTTACTTTCTGACACTAAATTACCTCAACAGAACGATTGAATTCATCAATTTCTCAACTTAAGTCAATCAACAGTGCTCAGAAAATATGACAACACAATTTAGAACCCCCGACGAAGGGCCTCCGCTCGAAACGTCAGTTCTACGTACTTGGAATTTTCGGCAGTTTCTCAACTTTTGGTAATTTAGAACCTGTTCCAGTAGGAAACCTTCATAACTGTCCGGATTGAGAAGAAATGAAAGAAGAACACACAATTGAGGATCAGAGTCGTGTATGTGACATCATTGTCTCTTTATTCCACTGATATTTGACATTCTGATATTTCGAGTACACAGTAATACAGAGTGGCAATGGAAGTGGGAACAAAAAAAAGGCCTTTTTGAATATGATAACTGCAACAGAGTATCGTGATTATCTACAATTTCTGTGGGTAGAAAACGTCAACAACTCAAGTGACCCGATTAAACTGGAACTTTGGAAGAACTGACAAATAACTAGCAGGAAAGGATGGGAACGTCAGAACTCATAATCCGGCAAAATAACGGAGCTCCTGACAGAACTCAGAACTTGTACTCGCAACCTTCAAATTACTAGTTAAACGCTATAACCATTGACTACAAAGTACTCTGATGGCGCCGAGTTATGAGCTTGAGTTGGATGCGCAGTTAAACGTAAAACACCAAGCAAATTGTTGAGTCTCCTGATCAGGATTACAACAATTGTAGCTCAACGTTTAGAGCGTTTCTACAGTAATCTGAACTGAAGGTTCGATCCACGTCCAGGGCTCAAACATTTTTCCGAACAATGAGATTAAAGAGCATGTCCGGTTAAACGCCACAGCATTGGGTCAAGGTAATAAACCAATACAGATGAGATGTCAACGATAGTAGATATTTCTTGTGTTGCCCAAACCCGATCAAAGTGAGGAATCACAGTTTCCTGTTACCTTTATGAATCATTCTCAACGCAAAAATTAACTTGATAACATTTTGAAGTCGTAGCACTGATGATTGATTCCTGCGCCAATCAACGAGGATGATGTGTTACATTTAAGTGTTGCAAATGTTGCAGATTTAGAGAGTGAAGGGTAGACGTTGTGGTCGAGTCAGTCATTGTTTACACTCAAGTAAAACCTTAAAGATGTGCCGAGTTTAGACCAATTTACAACACTAGGTGTTCAATTTTATAGTACCAACCACTACTCAAATATTTCACGAGTGTGAATCAATCTTTGAGAGAAGGTCAGAATCAATGAAGTAACCAGCGGGGGCAGGAGGCGAACCTCCCCTAATCAGGAGGCTCGCCCCCCTACATATGATGATGAAAAATACAAGTCCAGTATCGACAAGTATTAGTCGCAAATTGAGTCTTGTTTCTAATAAAATAAGAAATCATACTTATTTTTACATTCCTGCATGTATATTTTCCCCACGGTTTAGCTTGCGGTTCACGCTAAAAATTTCATTCGTCTCCCTAATTATCAAATCTTCCCCCGTTTTGCCCCCCCCTTTGCTCACCCAAATCCAAAAACTTAGTTACGCCACTGGTCAGAACAAATATAATTTCTATGAAAAAGGAACTTGGTTGGAATTATATGCGAAGGTCGGTTGTAAATAAGGAATCTAAGAAACATGTTTACATTTTAATGTTGTGCACGCTGTATTGAAATCATTTACGCCTCAGTTCTTTACATGCCCGATATGTCCACAATGTTTGGCACCGTAGCTGTGTTTGGACGCGTTGTGTTGGATTACTTGGTTTTAAAATCTTATGCCCAGGTCAAACGGTGCATGGTAGTCAATGATGATCCATAATAGTTGAAATTCTCGTTCCAGTTTGAGTATCAACTATCATGCACTATCATCGACTATCATTCGCTTTGACTA
This sequence comes from Nanipora kamurai, assembly GCA_036872915.1. Classification (NCBI taxonomy): domain Eukaryota; kingdom Metazoa; phylum Cnidaria; class Anthozoa; order Scleralcyonacea; family Helioporidae; genus Nanipora; species Nanipora kamurai. Next base: position 6,804 of record JBAHVQ010166978.1, on the reverse strand, counting down.
TGTTCAAATTTTTCATGATAGTCGATGATAATTTTTCCCGTTTGATGACTCGCTGATGATAGTTAATAGTTAACGATGAAAATGAGTTTTTAAACTTTCGTGGACTATCATACACCATTTAACTACGGCTTAAGGCTTTAGCAAGACTCACCTCAATTCGCTTCAAATAAATTCTTCCACCACGCTTATTCTGATACTTCATAAACTATATTGGATAACAATTAAAAAGATTCTCAATTATCATCTGCTGGACATTAGACGACTGTAAAATCCTAACAAGTTAAACAACTAAGTCACCGGAAATCTGATGTATTAATAAGAATGATGTTTTGGACGAAAACCTTTCATCGATCCATAAATCTTTGGAAAAGTTAATTAAAATTTTTATAAAGTGATAGATCTTTCACAAAGTGATAAATCTACCAAATATAACTCTGTAGAGGTGCAACAAAACGTAATTTTTTTTAAACAAAAGTCGATGTGTGGGAATGCAGATGAACAAATATTATGAATTTGGGTGGAGATCTGGAGACTGTAAAGACCAGTAAACGGAATGCAAAAGTAAATAACTTTCTTAGAGACACTGAAAGGAATAGGTTTAGGATTGAAAATTTCATCAAGAAAGGAACCAATACATCGGTCCCTATGTTAATTAGGATAAACATTGAGACTAAAGATCTTTTTAAACTCTTCAATTCCGAAATGGAAGTTTTCATAACAAGAGCATATTCTAAAATACCAATTTAAAAGCGCAAAAATCAATCCTTTTTTGTATGTGAACGGAATAAAACTGAAAGTTTGTAGACAGTGATTTGTTATTCGCACAGGTATCGGGTTTGCCAGACAATTCAAAAAATGTATCCTGTTGAATAACAAACTGTGTGTTTTTCTTTCTATCCGTAAAAAGTTCCATGACAAGTTAATATTTATTTGCGGTGGTTAACCGCTCGTCCAAACATGATTGCACCTGAAGGAAAACTGCCAGACTTAAACATTGATTTGCACCACAATTTTTAACCGCGTTAATAAATCTGAGAACATTAAAATAACTTGTGTTTATTTATATCTTTTTCACTGGCAGCTCAGCCCAAATTACGCGTGCTTCAGGGCCTGGTTTGAAGAAATTTTGGCGAGTTAACCGGCACTAACAAAAGGTGTCTCACTAAAGGTAAACATTTTTTGCTGTGAAATCATTATATTTTTACTAATTTCTTTTATTTCCATACTAAGTCCCATACTAAGTCCCATACTAAGTCCCATACTAAGTCGTTTCGCAAAAGTGATGTTACAAGGGACGATTTCAACAACAATTTTTAATGCAACTCATTGTATGTCACAAAAATTTCTTTAGACTCTTTACCAGGAGCCGTGCCCATTTGACAACTTAATTGTCTTACACTGGATAGCGTTAGACGATTTTTATTTAAATGAAAACTCCTGGAGTGCCTCTATGCTGTGATTGGAACATTAATGACATCTTTTCGACCGGACAAATTTTGAAATCAATTCCAAGTTTTTTTATTAGGTAAAAAGTAAAATTAATCTGCCCTGCTGTCTTGTTCCAACGAGCATTTTGACTTGTAGCAGTCCTGGGGCTGGTCTAATTCCAATTTTAACTCTTTCTAGAATTTAGCGGTTCATAAGCATTTTATTCTGGTTAACGTCAGAAGATTTTACTCATCATCTGAAGACCTCCCGTCTAGAAAGAGTCAATTCCATTTTATATTAGAATATTTTTATATGCACCCGGAGAATTCGAAACAAACTTTAGTTATTTCATGAAACACTCAGCTTCGCCTTCTATTTCTCTAATCTCAATAAATTTCCTGAAAGTGAAAGAAATCCTATCAAATAAGCCTACCATCTGCGCATGCTCATGCTCTTCTTCGGCCATTTTTAAAAAGAACTTGTGAAATCCTGGCATCTGTATGTCATCTCGATCAAAGTGGTAAGCCTACGAGGAAACAACCAGCAGCTAAACTAATGTTGCCAACTATATATGTTTACAAGGGTTACAATAGCTGTGTAGAATCCACTTTACGTTTATGACAGGTTTTATATATAAGATAATTTATTTGTTGAATTTATATTAAGTACTTCATGTAAATATAATATAATTTAAAGAAGAAACCACATGGTGTGTGTCTTGATTTTAAGCGATAAAAACCTAAGTTATCGAGAAGAAACGAGAACAAATAAAAGAATACTAAACTCGCAAATACAAGCTGTTTCGAGTATATAACAATTACTCTGAACACGAGGGTGCGTTGGACACGAGGTGATAGAATAATCATCTCGCATTGAACAAGCACGAGTAGAATAATTGTTTGATCGAAAACTACACCCAATATCTTGTGGATTATATTTTGAAAAAATTAACGTGGGATTGTTAAACTTACGCTCGAATTGTATAGGGCATGCTATAATGACTGAGATTCATTAGCCGTCTCGGTAATCGAAACCTCTAAAAATGCATTATCCAATGCTCCAGTTTTTAATAGTCGCTTATATATTTATTTCATTATTAGTTTATCTATCTCTTCATCCTTTTATTGATTACTTCTTTCTTACTCTCTTGTCAGTTGATTAACTAGGTTTTTTATCAATCGATCGATAGTTACTGGCTTGCTCGATTACAACTTTGACGTTCTTCTTTACCTGCTGTGAAACGCTTCTTGCTCTTGACTGTTTGTCTGTTCATTTACTAACTCGTTTCTTTACGTGTTTGTCACTACCACACCGTGGTATAGATAGTAACGTCATCAACAGGATGTATACAATATTACAGTAATCAATTTTCTCCAAATTGAACAAAGAGATGATGTTTGCTAAGCCACAGTATTGTGAAAACTATGATTTCTTAATATATTTTTCCAAGGAAACTAATTCCCGCTTGAGAAAAACTACATAAAGAACAAAATAAGTCGCTCATGTCTTTCAGACGACCAGTGAACATTATCTCAGAAAAACGATTTCCGAGCCCTCAGCGGTTAGAGCGGCTCACCGGTCATCAGAAGATTGCGGATTTGATTCTCGTCTAGGGCTCGGAAATCGTTTTTTTGAGATAACGAGCTTGACAAACGTTTACTAGTCGTTCAATATTGTTTGGGGTTCAATAACGTCAAACAGAAGTCCAAATAAACGCAAAGGGGACTGGGACTGAAGCGCAAAAAGGCCCCCACGACCACCGTATTTCAGTTCACTTCTTGACTTGTAATCAGCTCTGCAGTTATAAAAGAGCCGGTTCAGTAGTTGTACCTGGATCTTTAAGTGAACGATCCCAAAATGTTACCCGTTCCCATGAATTTCCCACATTTGGTGTTCGTCACCTCGACTGCCCCCATTCGTCAACCTTGGTCACGGCCCTTGATCCAATGCTATTTTAGGTAGTTGACACTTAATGCTCCCTTTGAAACTCGATGGAATATCTTTATACCCTATCAGAAAGAAATCCATGACAGCTGCTTTTGTTGCTGGAAACCTGAAAAATTGCTATCTAGGTTTCTAAGAAAACCACTAAGGATTGACGTAGAAAACATCAGTTTGAAATTCGGGGTCGTGGATGTTTTAATTTTGCCATTCACAATATTTTGGGCTTACCATGGACAAATATGTGTAGTGGGCAAATAATTCTCGATTGATCTGCTTATTGATTTCCATTTCCAAAATACCCTGGTATTCCATTCTTGGTAAAGGGAAACCTTCCGTTCTATGTCCTTAAACGAAAATAAAAAGCAGAAAATTAAATGAGGATCGAAACGTCTTTAAAATATCGTGTTCACTGGTACTTTTTTGATTTAGTTACAATCTCGTACACTCTATTTTTGCCATCACTGCACGTTAATTTGGGATCTTAGCCTTACAATTAGATTTCCCGTTCAATACAAAAGAATTGAATAATTTGTGGACTTTCATTGGTTCTTTTACAAAGCCAATTAAGTGTTCCATATGTCATCATTACTATCGTGGCAATAGAAGTGTTCCTAAAATATTGTTGCACTTGATTTGATAACTCCGACCAATTCAATTGACGAAGTCCGTCTGAATTTGATTGGCTTTTGATTTTTAAGTTACCAATAGCAAATAGGATTAGGAGTCAAGAGCCAATCAAATTCAAAAATGAATGTTGTTTCATGAACTTCTTCAAATGAACTGGTCACAGTTAATCAATCAGTTGCTATAATATTTCAGGAATACTTCTATTGCCACGACAGTAACTGATTGTGGAAAATCATCTAACCGGTATCATGTTGCAACTTGAAACGCAGAAATTAAAAGACATAATAGTTAGAGAAAGCAGTGGCGTAGATACAAATTTTTAGCATGGGGGCAAGCGGCTAAAATTCCGACAAGAGCGTGTGGTTTTATAAGCGTGGTAAAAAACTTACCCGACTATTTTTCAATATCTACCGGTATTGACTTATTGTATGACTTTATTAATTCTCATCAACACAGGCTTAAGCATAAGTGGTTGTTTATTTACTAGTGTGTGGTCTAAAACGAAATAAGCAGAGCTCATCCGTTGGACGACTAAAATCCTCTGCCGTTAGCCAGAGTAAAATAGACTGGTGTTTGTCAGAGTAAAATGCTAAAATTCAACTAATTGTTAATAATGTGAAACGTAAAGAGATATTAATACAAGCAGAGGGATAGCATGCGATTTACGTTTACTTCGTTGATTTGCTTAGCTTTAGTCTGCATTTGTCTGAAATTTAGATAAAATTTATCCTTAAGAACTAATGATCCTCAGTCCCTCATGTTATTCCCTGTTTGGTGTTCTGCCAAACTGTCGTTTTTTATTTATAACGTTAGAAATTAAACCAAAAGATAATAACAACAAACAGGAAATATAATTGGAAGATTGACGAAACGCGGTCAGGGTTATACATAACTAACAAAGATTAGGAGTTCTCTGACCTAAATAATTGTTATTGCGAGCTTTCGACTGTCGGTCTACAGTCTTCAACGGGCGAAAGGTAATGATGTGACAAGTGTGGTTTCTGGTTACATATACAAAGCAATAAGCGTCAATCTAAAAATAAGTATGACAAGCAAGGAATAAAGGGACGCCGATAATTATTATCTCTTCAATATAATAGAGTATTGTCCCAGTAGCGGTTTAGAGTTGCTGCCGGCTTTTTTGATGGAGGCGGTGTGCCATGTGTAATGTTTTTCTGATTTCATAGTTTCCCTTATCTATAATTCTAGCTCGCAATAAAAAAAAATTTTGGTCAGAGAACGCCTAATCTTTGTTAGTCAGGAAATATAATGGCACCCAGAAACAAACCATTTGCAGAACCTCATGTTCCTGTTAAAAAGCTGTGCAAAATGTAATTATTTGTAAACTGTAATGACTTATTTTCATTAACTATCGTTTTATCGTCTGACTGTAACTTGATTTTGCAACGCTTTCGCAGATCAGCATTTTCCGGTCAGGGTGGCTGCACGCTGTACCTTCTAGCTCCGCCACTGACATAGAGTGATCAATCAATCAATCAACCAGTCAATCAATCAATCACTCGTTATTTAAGAATGGTAGCTAGACTCATATGTAATAATGATTTCCAGGTAGGCCGTATATTTACTAAATAATAATATTAATATATAAAAGTATTGATTGAGTTAAATTAAATAATAAAACTCCCAACTATTTATTACACTACAAAATTAAATTTAAGATCAAAACCAGACTTACTACTCAAACAATGTTATTTGCTGGACCCAAAGTCGGTTCATGTGGGAGCTTGGTAAATATCAAACCGGTCATCATAAGGTTGCAGGTGTAATTCCACCGCTTCTATTGGCTTTCTATGGATAACTAAACTGCGTCGAACCGTGACGTTCTTAGGCAGGCTCTTTTCCCATTTATCCCATTTCTTTACCAAGGTTGAAGGAAGAGGAGAGTCCCACGCTTGCTTCGTGTCACAGGCATCTCGGCATAAGATCTTCCCTTCAAGCGTAACAGGAGAGACCAATCCAAGTGGGTCGTACATCTTTGCTAGTTTTCCGAGTATACCTCTCTTCGTAGGTTCTGCGTTCTTCTCCGGAAAGGAGATGGTCAGCGTGTCCTTTTCGCATTCCCATCGCAGGCCAAGTAGATTGCATTCACCACTTGTGGGCACATTTAGTTGTTGCTGAGCATACGAAGGCTCCCCGTCATCCTTGGTAACATTATCGTACATCAACTCCTGCACGTTGGAATGCCATTTATTTAGGGAAAACGCAGCGTCAGCAAATATCTTGTTCGCTTCTTGCTTAAGGTCTCGAGCATCGCTTACTGTTGCTCCACCGGAAATGAGATCGCCCACATATAGGCTACGTTCAATCTCGTTCACGATCGTTGGAAGTTCTTCTCTCCAGGATTCAAGATGCTGTTCGATTACTCCCGTCAACAAAAAAGGGGAAGGAGCCAGCCCAAACAAGGCCCTCGTGAAGCGAAGCTCCTCCACCTCTGCAGAATTAGGATTCTTCAACCAATGGAAACGAATGGAGTCGCGCTCCTTTTCCTTAATACGTACTTGTAGGAACGCCTTACGAAGATCTCCAGCGACAGCCACGGGGCGGAATCTACCACGCACCATCACGTTCCAGACAAGGGCGCAACCAGGATTTTTGGAAGGGGGATCGTTTTTATTGGAAAGCTACTGGGGGGCCGGGGGCATGTTGAAATCTAGTGTCCCTGGAATGCCATTTCCAGCATTCTGAAGCGAGTTTTTACAGAATTATAAGGATTACAAAAATATCTTATAAATGCACAAAAGACAACACAAAGTAAACTTTGTTTAATAGAAATTTCAACTACAA
>JBAHVQ010166956.1:0-19865 GCA_036872915.1 Nanipora kamurai | reverse complement strand
AATTAATTTTTCAGTTTTCTTAACACTGATCTGGACAAAACAGACAAAAAAATGTCATATTTGGAAAGAACTTTTCACGTTTGATGGTCTAGTTTGAGTTGTGGGGATTTTATATTCATACCATGGACTATTCAAGGTAACATTTTCCTTTTGGGGAAGATAACTGAACACTGATCACTGTTTCATGGTCAAGGCTGCCCATTAACTTTTAGATCAAAATATCAAAACTAACATCCATGGAAAAGTTTGAGTGCTGTACTTAGCCTAGTTAAACACTTTTTTTTTCATTTTTAAGCTCCTCGACAAAAATTTGATTCACAAATTTAACATTAGGTAGAAAGGCATAATTAAATTTGTCATGTGATCTGTTGGGTGGGCTTTGGAATTTCAGGTTTCAGGGAGAGATACATTATGATATCAGGACCATTTGGTTGAGGAAAAAATTATTGTACTGTTTGACAGTCGGTGCAATACTGTGTGATGTTTTCAGTGCATCTATACCCTTTGACCAGGGTAATATCTCTGCTTGACAGGCAAACAAAGATACAACCCTAAGTATGAGGTTGAATTTTTCATTGGGGTTACCTGCATATTTTAATCTGACTAGGAAAAACTAGCCCCACTAGTTTCCAACTTTAATATTATCATCAAATTAAATTAAATGCAGTATCTTATTACCAGTTTTTTGGCTTCATTTCCACTTGTAAGTTTGGTTGGATGTTTGGCTAAAACTGTGGCAGCTTTTCTACAGGATTAAACATTGTGTCACACTTATTAAATCAGAAATATATCATGATTATAGCTTTCTGTTTCAAGTATTAACAGGCCATACTATGCCCATCTCTCTTTTAAACCCATTTTTGACCAAATCAGCCCTTTTAATTATTTTACTCTTGCTAACACCTGTCAAAGGGGGAATCCTTGGTCAACAGTGGGTTACTTATATAATTATAGTACATATGCATGTGAACTGAATTAGCTTTTCTTTCTCTACATGAACATACAGAAGAACAGCCATGACAGTCACTTTACTGTAAACAGAATGCAATTAAGACAATTTGTGAGGATAGATAGCACAGACACCACATGTTGGAATGGGAGGCCCTACAAGTTAGTTGATTCAGAAGTCTGTTGATCTTACCATATGTATTAAGTAAACGTTCATTTAATTCATTGCCCTTCATTTTTTACAGAAGAAGAGGAAGAAAAATAAGACAGCAAATATCAAGAAAGAAGATTACTGCAATCTGTCACTTAGACAATTAATTAAAACCACATTTCCATGTATTAATTAAGCTACTCAACATGTCAAGGTCTATCTCTATATAAGGCAAACTTTCAAATATTGTAATTATAGAATATCAAGCCCAAAATCATCAATATTATTTTTTTAATCCTGGAAAGCCATTACCAGCTGATAATTTAATATGAAAATAAAGTTGGTATGAATCTCGAGATATCCACAATAGACTGTCCAGGCAGAAATCATAACTTTAATACAAATAGTAATGCCTAGAAAATTGTATAAAATATTATCACATCAAATATAAGTCAAAACCAAAGAAGACCATAAGAATCAAAAGCATATTTAATAACTAACATTTTGTTGCTACTGTATGTGCAACATCATCAGAGTGACTGTTTATAACATTACAGTGAGATATATAAATAATATGACATGTAACATGATCTATTTACAAGCATTCACAAAGTAGAAAAGAGTGACAAACAAAGAGTTTCCTTAACTCGATCTCACATTATGTCGCCATCTGTCTTCTCTCACCTCTTTGTATGTTATTCTTTTCTACTCCCTGAATGCTTGTAAATAGATTATATTAAATGTCATGTTAGTTATATATCTCACTGTAATGTTATATACTATCACTCTGATGATGTTGTGTGTAGCAACAAAACATTAGTTATTAAATATATTTTTGATTCTTATAGTCTTCTTTGGTTTTGACTTATAATCAGTATGGGGGTATTAATGCAATTTGCTGTGCATTGCTACAGGTATTTGTATTAAATTCAAGATATGAGTTACAAGAAACAAGAAGTGACTAAAATGGTAATATTTCAATTTTATTCCAAAATCATTGTCAAACCATAACCATTTTTCTGACTTATCCTGATTCTTGCAACTCAAGCTTTCAGTTTAAAAGATCCTACAATTCAGAGTGTTTCATACAGTACTTTATTTATAACAGTCCTAATTTTTATCATCATTTTCCTTTGGTGAAGTCATACCAAGGTTGTGTACTCCTGCAACTACATGTAAATGGAAATCCAAGCTTAAAGTGTACATTGAATGGCATCTTGTCCAGATCATGAGCCTACTGTACCTAGCCTAGATATTGACACCCAGGAATTCCCTCAATCTGAGCTCAGTCTGAGCTAAGTCTAGTGGACCCTCCACACCAGCTTAATCAAAATTTGAATAATGTCGTTTTAACACAGAAAAATCTTTCTTAAGAAGATGATATGCATGTACAGCAGAACAACGTCAAAGAAAAATTGCCAGCACAGTTCTGAATGAAAGCAATCTATGCATAATGTTTCAAAGCATGTTTAATGTTTACCTGTAGGCGTTGTATTTATGAACTTGCCGGTTCACATTTCTCTCATATTCCGCCAATTCTAAGAATAAAAATCCATGCTGCAATTCAATTCATTTTTGCACAATTTATTCTTCCTGTCGTTGTCTCACCGTTTAAAATATTGCAAAATTCAGCATTTGGTATATCTTCTTCTCGCTTCCGTTTGCTCATCTTTGAAAGTACATTTCTTGTTCTATACGTCAAACTTTCCAGAAACAAGTAAATGAATGGGAAAACGTCTAAATATCCAAAGTTCACATAGTCGGAACAGTACGGAATTTTACGTAAAGCGTTCGGTAGGTTTGCGTAACAATCGTAATTAGATTCGTGCAACGAGAGATATCGAAAGTTCAGTGTTTACCGACCAAAGAAACTTGCTGTGGTACTTTGAGTTCGTGTGAAATTGGGCGATCGTCGCCACAGGAACGCTTAATATTCTCATATTCGAGTTTTGTTTTAGACCAAGTGACAGCGGGGACGCTACTTTTGGAATTCTTTTCAAAGTCAGGAAGTATTTTCTACGACGTTTAAATGCTTTTAATGTTTTTCCAGTCACCAGTCAGTTTTCCTGTTGTGAAGTTGCAAGTAAAGACATTGATATTAAGACCTCTCGATTTTCGAACGTTTAAAAACCCTACGTGGTTAGAGACTAGACAATGTATAAATCAGGAAAACTAGCAAAAAATTTCTACAGATCTTCTTGGAATTTAGTATCACGCAGATTATGTGCAAGACCGCAAAAAACTTTGGCTGCAGAACCTTTTGCGAATGGGACGAGCAGTAACTATGTCGAGGAAATGTACGAGGCTTGGCAAAGAGATCCAAGAAGTGTTCACGCGGTAAGCTATGTTGATTGAACAGCTGGCGTACTTGGTTTTGTGCTATAGTAGCGTAGGTATGTTGTTAATTCAGGACCTGCCTTCAGTTTATGTCAACAGAAAATATGTTTCCAGTCCTTGTCTTGGTACATCGGCCATCAACCCTTAGGCATTCGACATTATCCATTTGAATATACGCCCATTCGTCAAACCTTCAGGCAACATCTTTAGCAACATGTAAGATGAAGAAATTGTGCCTCAAATACGCTTAATTTAACCTCGTTTATTAACTAAACACACCAAGATATTTCTATCAGAAGTAGTGTATTAGAGCTCTAAGATTGCGTTTCTCGAACATGACATTTACAGACTGAATGTCACCTTGAAGTAGTTAAACGCCTGAACAAAGACATTTCATTATTGGTTCATGCAGCTTACTTTCCATGATTTACTTTGGTTTTTTTTTTGTCTAGTTTCTTGTGATGTAGTTTCTTTTGAAATCTAGTTTAACTTACAGTATTCAAAGATTATTGATTCAAATCCTGAAAAACAGGTACCGCGTAAGTTTGATGGATTGCAACAGGAGAGATATGCCATATCGGAGGCGTTTCCGGCCAGAATTAAATTACTTGACAATAATGTAATTTAGACCTTGGTGAAGCATGAAGCGAGCAGTTCGTGATTTGCAGTCAGGGGGATTAGGGTAAAGGTTAAGGTCGTTAAGGTCAGGGTTTCTCAAATTTAGCCCTTCAGGATGAGAGTTTGTTGTGGGTATGTAAAATTGTAGGGCAATAACCATTCTTTGTATGTAACCAAGTACAACTTCTTCCCATATAACCAGCGACAACTTCTTCCCATGTAACCAAGTACAATTTCTTCCCCTGTAAGCAAGTACAACTTCTTCCCATGTAACCAGAGACAACTTCTTCCCATGTAACAAGTGACAACTTCTTCCCATGTGACCAAGTACAATTTCTTCCCATGTTACCAGGGAGAACTTATTCCCATGTAACCAAGTACAATATCTTTCCATGTCTCCAAGTACAATTTCTTCCCATGTAACCAAGTACAACTTCTTCCCAAGTAACCAGAGACAATTTCTTCTGTGATCAAATCAAAAGGGTGATTAGTATTGGAGGGGTCAATGAGGCATTCTTCCATGGGACATTTTGAGTACTTTAGAAAGCCATTTGTGAAAACAGAAATTGAGACAGATATTTTCACTTAAAGATTTGAAAAAATTGTAGATTTTAGATGAAACATATTTATTGAAAAAATTGACCTTATACAAATTTAGTTGGAAATCAGATTAAGACATTGTTTGGAGAATAAATATAACTACTGCAACAAGATTTTAACATACAATTAGTTATTACATAGTCAGTTTGTAGAAGTAAGTTACAATGTGCAAATCTCCACAGGTTAATTCTAATCTTGTTAATTCTAATTTCACTGTTAGAGGAGTCTGTTAGGTCCAGAAAATAGCAAAATTGTGACCTACCAGATAATAGCTCCAAACTTCTCATAAAGCTTCCTTTGGGTAATAGAAATAATTTCTGATTATTTTACTGTACTAAGGGTGACATTGAATATCTTATTCTAGAAGGTGAGGTATTAACTTTGTTTTCTAGACCATGAAGTTGTCCTGTAAATATACTGTTAACCCTTTACCAGGCACTGTTGCCAAATGGTAACTTATTAATTTTACTGTGGCTCATGCCAGACAATTTTACTCGTCAAGGGTCTAGAATAAAAGTGTCAACCATTATAACATGGATGACTGTTAAGATGGACCCAACTTTTGGTGTATGTTATTGAATAATATTATATTATAATATCCAAAACATTAGTTTAGGTGATCCACTAATGCCCCAGCTGGCTGGTGTCACCTCCCTGAGCTCAGATCTTGGGCCACCCTCTCTAAAATGCTTTGCCAGACCAAAAGATAAGTCCCTGCCAAATTTCTTGCTTTTATCCAACCTGGTAACCATCTTTTCACTTGCCAACCAGACTACACTGCTTAGAACAAATAATTTTTGCCATCAAGGGGAGGCATGTTTGGTCTTTTTCATGGTTTCAACACTTTCTTAATTGATGATCCACTGCTACGGCATGACAGATAGTTGTATAGCAGTAATTTTAAAACTACAATCAGTATGGTGTAAAATATTGCCATTATTTCTATTTAGTCTTGGAATGTATACTTCCGAAATGTTCAGAATAATGCCAAACCTGGTACTGCATATAGTCGTCCTCCATCATTGGTTCCTGAAGTACAGCCAGCCCTAAGTGCAGAAGCAACAGATGTCGGCTTTCCAGATGTTGGAGAACAGTTGCCAAGTCATCAAATCATTCAAAAACATTTGGCAGTTTATTCACTAATTCGATCATATCAGGTAACTTGAAGGAAAGTGATGTTAAGGTGGAGAAAAATGTAAACAATAATGCAATCTTTGTGTGTTGCTAGATCCGTGGAAATAACGTGGCTGATTTAGACCCTCTTGGTATATTGGATGCAGATCTTGATTCATCTATTCCTCCAGAACTTTCTTTGGGCTATTGGCTGTACAGTAAGTCCAGTTTAATGCACTACTATTGCAACAGTATTTATTAACTTTTACAATAGATGCACACACATTTTAATTTTTTTTAATTTGTACAGTAGCTTTAATATGTGGCATGTTTTTACATGTAAGGTTACAGATACTTGTACATGTTACATAATTCCCGCATGTTTTTCCCAGGCAATTCTTATCTTGTTACAATTTTGCTGAAACAGTGCATTTTGTGGTTCATAGTACGATCATTTTAGCATTATGAACATGACCTTTCTCAGGAAAAGGCCAATACTTTCAAACATTCTAAATACACACATTTTGGAGTACAACGAATGATTTAAATGGTGTGCTTCAAGCAGTCATACAGTTTACTGCTAGACTTCAAACAGGTTATGGCAAGAATTGCACTCCTTGTCACTAGTTACTGATAGAGGCTTTAGTATTCTACTCTGACTAATGCCAGATGGGTTACTCATCAAATGGAAAACCGATACATCACCAAGGGGTTACACAGTTTGCTAGGAATGTTTGCATGGATTGCTAGGAATGTTTGCTAGGAATGTTCAAATGGTAACAATGTCGAACAGAGTGCTACATGGCTAGAGTGGAAGATGAACTCAGGTGAAGAATAATGATGTAATTGCTACTCTGAGTGATGAACCATACCAGACTAGTAGAGAAAACTCTACTTGGCCCAGCAGTGATTCAAACCCGTGACCTTCAGTTTACTAGTCCGACACTCTACCAACTGAGCCACAGGTCAAGTTGGGAGCTGGTCGTTACAGGTCAAGCTGGGAGCTGGTCGCGAAATTGATGTTACTTCGGCTCTTGATATTTCGAAACACGATCTAGTTTCTTCAATATTGGGAGATTTAAATCTAATCTGATATTAAATGGCTAGAGTGGAAGATGAACTCAGGTGAAGAAGTAACATCAAGTTCGCGACCAGCTCCCAACTTGACCTGTGGCTCAGTTAGTAGAGCATTGGACTAGTAAATCGAAGGTCGCGGGTTCGAATCCCTGCCAGGCCAAGTAGAGTTTTCTCTACTTGTCTGGTATGGTTCGTCACTCAGAGTAGCAATTACATTATTAGAGTGCTACATGTAAGCATTTATAAAGAATTAGTTCACTATATGGACAAACTTTTTCAGCTAGAAGAAATAAGAAAAAAATGCAACATTAAGCTAGGCAAACCTGTAAATAATCTGTTGGGAGCATACTTTTAGGGGAAAGCCCATTGTTCAAGGTTCAAGTCCTTATTCTAGCAGTTTGTAAAATAGGTTATTTCTACCAAGATACAGTACTTAAAAGGAATTATTCTCAGTACAGTTATATAATGAGAGAAAACTTTACAGCTTGAATAAACTCTCTTGGATTCATCTTTTGCTAAAGACTTGAAGTGTGTGACACTGTGTGCTTGAGACATTAAGCCTGCTACTGTATATAGCAAAGGACATGTTGTACATGTAAGTGACATTAAGACTGCTGTGTACATGTGACTAAGCAAGTAGTTGTATTAATTTATTAATACATGACCTGCAACATAATTTTGTATTTAAAAAAATATTGTGGTGGTTTCTAGACACCCTTAAAGGAAATCCTCCAGCCAAGTTGACCACAGATGACTATGCAAACCTCAGTAAGTATTTTAAACATACTGTATTAGCTTTTAAAAGGTGGGAAACTTAGTGTAAAGGCAACAAACTGAAGTTATAGTTCTTCACCCTGCATCTCTAACTGTCTTACTGCAAAACAATATCCGGGAAACTTGCAAAGGTCCTCTTAAAGTTTGCAAATTCTCTGTTATGATTTCTGGACATAATGTTCTGGTATTGTGGGTGACAATATCTGAACTTGGAAATCCATTTGCTATTTCTTAATTACTTCTGCTGCTGTAGACTAAAATGTCCCAGACCACTTGTCAGTAATGCTTCAATCTGTTTCCCATGAGTACATAGGAAATCTTACCATATTCCTAACATGAAGGTGGGACCTGTACATTTCCTGCACTATGCATTACTGGTATAAGTGGGGGAAGAGTGGAATGGCATTATACAATTTGCCACCAACAAATATCTCACCATATATCACCTTCCAGACAATCCAACAAGCATTAATTTCCAAATTAATTCACCATCTCCAGGTGGGGATGGGGTAGAGGTGGGTTGGCAGTGGAGTAGGGGAACGTGGCCAATAGAATAAATTTACGCACCCCATTTATGTTGACTTGAACAGAACCATGAACTCACATCTTCATGTAACAGGACCACTTTTTTGGTAGACAGAATTAGCTGATCTACACTAGGAATGAGTCCACGATGAGAGCTGGTTCAGCTGGGCAGGATTGGTGGCTATAACTGCAGGCTTCTCAATATAATGCGTGTGATCACACGCGCACGCATCCACACACGCACAGAACAATTAATGCGTTCGCTAGATCGCACGCACAAACTTGTATTTAGATCAGTAATCACACTCATGATTACTTGAGAAATCTTGTCTGAGCGAAGAATAAAAATGAACCATTCAACGACGGAGATGCTCCTGGTTATCGCGACAAATGACAAACGCTGGGACAAGAAAGAACGTGAGGAATTGCTAAACCATGCTCTTGAGATTCATTTGAGAACATCGCAAAACATGAAACTCGACCACCATGAGGGAGGGCCCACCTACGAAATTGCCAAGATCGTGGACAAAGGCAATGATGATGACAATGACGACGACAATGACAAATTTGAGATGGATGACGAGTCAGACTTTGTGGACGCCGACGATCCAAACTCAGACGAGAGTAACCCAACGTTTGATACAATCCTTTTTTTGTTTAAATTAGAAATGTTACCATGAACATTTACTTGTGTTTCACTTTAGTCTTTATTCTGTAATAGTCAAAATTATGCTGTATAATATGTTTGTTTTTAACAAATGTCAAATCGTACATGCAACTGTGAATATCTAATAGTATTAAACGTTATTGCATGCATCACACGCACGGATGTGTTTGACCACACACGTACCGTACTATTTTCCATGTTGAGAAGCCTGTAACTGAGGGCTCAACCCTCCATACTATCTGGAGCAAAAGCTTTCATATGGAAGACTCGTTCTCGTTTGAAATATTTAACTCTCGGCCTTGGTTTGAAGCAACAATTTAAGAAATTCAGAAATACCCTGGACAAGCGATTCATGGAATATCTTTGACTTTCTTAGGTGAAGTAGACCAAGATACTGTTTTTTATTTACCAAACAGTACGTACATTGGTGGAGATAAACACGAGTTGCCTTTGAGGGAGATCATGCAAAGGCTGGAAGTAAGTTATTAGTGAACTTTTTTTAGTTTTCATCCCCGGAACAGAGTACATGTAGTTCCTGCTTTGGTAGACACAATGTCGTAATTACCGTAAGTCCATGATAGGATTTCATGTTGTACAGAGAACTGGCACTGACATATGATAAAAGATGAAATTTAAAAAACAAAACAACTACACTGTATATCTAGCTTCATCTAAGACATGACATTAGTCGACAGTTGTGTCAGCAAATGCAATAAAGTTACTTACAAATGCTGAAAAGTATTTAGTGGCACAAGACCAATGTCGTGGCTGGCCCGGTGTTGTTAATTCCTTACAGAACTGTCCAATACAGAACAGTCAATTGTCTTCAATCGTAACGCTGAACGGCCATCTAGACGACTGATTTATTTTATCAGCATTTGACCAGTATTTGCAAAAATCATATGACTGGCTAATTGTAAATTTTGTGGTTCCACCTGTGTTAGAATAATCGTCTAGTAAGATTGAAATCAGGTTACTGGCATGCAAACACTATACGAGAAGTACGGTTGGTTTGCCTCTAAAGCTGGCGAATAAAAGTCATAGAGTGTATAGTATGCTCAGCTTTAGAGGCCTGACATTCATAACTATTTCTTGTTATTTTTACAGGATGTCTATTGTCGACATATTGGTCTGGAGTACATGTACATTAATAGTCGGAAAATGTGTAAGTACACACAGTCACAATTAGATTGCCCTAATGGTGCTAATGTATAGAATTCATGTGAGTTAAAGGTGTCCATGACAGTGAAGACTCGCATGCTGAATGCCAATGACCAATGTAATGATTGGACCACCAGTAAACGTTCCTGAAGTTCATAATCTCAGAAAAAACGATTTCAGAGCCCTAGACGGGAACCGAACCCGCAACCTTCTGATGACAGGTGATACGCTCAAACCGGGTTCTGGGGCTCAGAAATCGTTTTTCTGAGATAACGAGCTTGACGAACGTTCGCTGGTTGTCTGACGCACTTCAAGCTCCCAGATGAACAAGATTTGTGTGTTCTGCATTCAATGTAATGATTGGAAATTCACACTAAGGAAACGTATAAAAACAAATCGCCATACAGATTACTTTGGTACGAAGTAGTACTAAAAAAAATTTGAATCATAGCAAGGGGATTTTTCGTAGAGATGTTTGTTAATCTTGACTTTTTACTACATTTCCCTTTGAAGGTGACTGGATCAGGAAGAAATTTGAAACACCTGGGGCCTACGAGATGACTACAGACGAGAAACGTAGATTGCTGGCTCGTTTGGTGAGATCTCAAGGGTAAGTGCTTATCTACTGTCTTAGCACTGAATTTCAGGGGTAACAGAGTACAAGCGATTTAAGCTCAGTTCGGTGGCCCTTATAAAAATTTCTTGTGCCACCTTTCAAAAGTGAACTTGGAACATGCGAAGTAGTTTCACTTGTAATCACATGTGAACAACGTACAACCCAACACGTGAAAGAAATGTGTAAAAGATGTGAAATATAATTATATGCGAAAATGAACATGTTTGGAATTCTAAAATGTGTAACACCGTGTGTAAAAATATTTTCACAAGCCAGATTGAAGCATATTTGAATTTTGCGCTTGTGGTTCAGGCCCGTAGGGAGGGGAGGGAGGTGTGCATCGGGTGCGTTCTCACCCCACCTTCCATGAAATACGGAAGTCCGCCTTCCAGGAACCGACCTTTCAACTAAACTGAAAAAGACATTTCAAAGTAACAATGTTTTGCAGAAGTTTTAGAAAACGCGTGGATTACAGTTTCTTACTACTTGATTTTTTACGCAAGTTTCGGAAAATTCGGTTTCGAGTCGAAATTCGCACGAGAGGTGGGTCAAAATGGCTGAAGTTTGCACTGTACACTAAGATCAGGTATTTGAAGGGTCGGGCTGTTGAAACATGGATAGCCGTGTTTACTGCAAAATTTTCAACTGTACCTTACTGGTACTCCAATGAACATTGCCTCGGACTTGAGCTGGTACAAACTTGAGAGTCAAGGCGTCCTTAGTCTTTAAGTACAGGATAAATCATAATATTTTGACTACAGTTGTCGATGAAATCTACGAAGACAACTCGCGTTGGTCGCACAAATCAATCATCGATGTTTTACTCCGCGTAAACAAATCTATTTTATGTCAGGAAATGTCCTAGATGTCTAATTTATACGGAAAACTGAATTTGGTTACGATTTTGAATATTTTAAGAAGTTTGCTGGTCAAATGACACAAGAAAAATATAAGTACCCTGATAATGAGAGTGAAGCGTACCTACAAGGTACTTAGCTGACGGTAAAGAGGCACCAGATCGTAATGCTGACGTACCCGCTCATTGTTTGGCCAGAGTATCAAAGTAAAGTTAAAGTATCAGATTAATACATTGTAATACCCCGCCGGGACCAGTTGCGAAAACTTGCTACTCTAGGGCCTCCCCTCTGTGAATCTAACCCGACCTTGCGATTCTAGGGCAGTGCTCTGCCAACTAAACTACGGAGGCCGAATATTCTCTCACCATGTTTATTATCATTTCAAATTATCGAGTGTAAATGCCCAATATTTTATTGAATACACTCTTCAATTCACCGACATTACCAACGATGTATACACAGAATTCGTGACCACGCATTCGGCAACCGCCTTCGTAACTCAGTTGGTAGAGCACTGCTCTGAGATTCGCAGGGTCGCCTGTTCGATTCCCGGCTGAAGCCCCTAGAGTTGTAATATTTCGCAACTAGTCCCGGTTGGGTCTTAAAACATATCATTCTGACATTCGAAAATTTCGTTAACCATGTATAATTATCACTTCATGTTGCCGAATGTAAATGCAAGTCGTTCACATAAAAGTACCATCCCTTCACCTGCTATAGTCATTGTAATGATTGGATCTGGAAGTGTTTATATTTATTTAATAAAGAATTATATTTAGAGCTAGGGATTAAGGTTATACAGCACTTCGTAGGTGCTTGGCTGTTTATGAATCTCTTATAATAACAACTGTGTTTTGGGGGCAGATTTGAAGCTTTTTTAGCAAAGAAATGGTCGTCGGAAAAACGATTTGGCCTCGAAGGCTGTGAGGTAAGCTTTTCCTTGATGTTCTTACTCTTTGCTGCTGCCGTGTAAGTAGTTATTATAAAATTTAATCTTCCCCAGAAACAAGAATATCTCAGCATTACTTTTTTTGGTCTCTTCATAGCCTGTATCCCTCCCTGCAATGCTCAACTCTTTTAAAGTAAGTTTGTTCTTTTGCTTGGTTTGTCTAGGTTTTAATTCCAGCGATGAAGCAAATTTTAGACGTATCCAGCGCGCGTGGGGTGGACAGTTTTGTGATCGGGATGCCTCATCGAGGTCGTCTGAATGTCTTGGCAAACGTTTGCCGTAAACCACTTGAGCAGATTTTTACTCAGTTTGACCCAACTCTAGAACCATCAGATGAGGTTAGAACATGTATATCTCGTTGAACCAAAAAAAATTTAAATTGACTTTGTTAATTTTTTGTTCATCGTCGTTAAGTTTAAGGAGTCAAATTGACGCCGAGGAACCATTAGCTGCAGACAGCTTTAGGAAATTGAGCAAAATATATGATCCGGCAAACAATATTTGACAGTGAGTTTGAAATAAAGTCGAAATAGCACAGGGATAATTTTTTTATAGCTTTTATATATTGAGTTTGCAAGATGTCGCTCGTCGAAGTATGTTTGCTGTTCTTATGACTCAGAAATATGGACTAAATAAGGCAGCTAATGTTATCCCAGGAATATCCTATTGCAAGTAGATTTTCGTTTTGAATTAAAAGAAATGAGTCGGTTTTCATTAAACGTTTTGTTTCCAGTTTACATCTAGCAAGGATACTACTTTATCTTCAAAGAATTCTACTGTATCTTCAAAGAATTGTACTGTAGCCATGTTTCTACCTTCAGACTTGGCGTGTTGGAATTCACTCCTTTAAATTGCTTGTCATTTCGACCCAATGTTGAGTGATCATCCATTCACAAGAAATAATTTAAAGTACATATTACAAATAGAATCAAAAATGCAAATTGCTAACCAGAAGTCGGACTTGAGGCTAGATGAACACCTAGCATTACCCAAATGACGACGGCAAAATGGCAATTAATTGATTTAGTTTTTTCTTTCATAACGGAACAGCGGAGTCCGTGCAGGCCTGTGGCCTACTACTTTATTCAGCAGGGAGACACAGTTGAATGAAAGATTACATTGAAACACTGATAGAAGTTTGGAAAAACGTATAAATTGGTGCCTTATTGCCCTTATAAACGCCTTTCTTTGAGTTCGCGAACTAAAATTGGAACTTTGCCCATGTAGTCGAGTTATTTAACCCCTTCCTGACCGAGGACTTTCCCCTTGACGAGTACAATCGTCTGGCGTTAGCCAGAGTAAAATACTAAAGTCTCCATTGGTCGCTGAGGACCAATACGGTCAGGAAGGAGTTAAGGAGATAGGTTTTAAACCCTGATTAACTCTTTCCTGACCGAGGACTTTCCCCTTGACAAGTACAATCGTGTGGCGTTAGTCAGAGTAAAATACTAAAGTCTCCATAGGTTGCTGAGGACCAATACGGTCAGGAAGAAGTTAAGTTTAAATTTCTTTTATGATACTACTTTAGGGATCGGGTGATGTGAAATATCATCTGGGAATGTCTCATCAACGTATTAACAGAGTGAACAACAAAGAAATTAAACTGGCCGTTGTTGCTAATCCATCACATCTCGAAGGTACTCTACCGCAGACTCTCTCGATAAATAGATAGTTAAAAAAAATTATACTCAATACCGTCGTTTAGATAATTTCTCTTACATGTATTCAAATACTTAGTCAACGAGAAACTTTCGCATATATCTTGCGGCACTAAATTTTCACGATTTTGTGTAATTTGACAACTATGTTAAGCTTAAAGTCTTAGGAATTTTTTGCTGATCAAACTGTGGAACGCCATGGACTCTGAGAAACTCCGAGTTCCAGGCAGGGCTCGAACCCGCAACCTTCTGAATGCTAGCCAAAAAAAAAAATATTCAAATTATGTTAAGCTTGTGGAACACCACGTTCTATTTTATCGCTAAGCTTTCGACCTGTTGGCTCACTTCATATAATCGAAACATCTCTTGGAAATCACGCAACAGGTCGAAAGCTTAGCGATAAAATATAACGTGATGTTCCACAAGCTTAACATAGTTATCAAGTTATCGTCATGCAGAACTTCAAGGGATAGTTCGTGTAATTTGTCGAAGCAAAGTCGCTCAATTTTCAAGATTTTGTTGCAAAACTTACTGTTGGTGATTTCGTGTGGTTTTCCCAAGCGAATTCGCTTAATTTTCACGATTTGATCCCATAATTCAACCGTACGTGCTTGAATAAAAGTAATGGAAAAAATAGAAAACAAACCAGCTATGTTGATGTCTTATTGTTGATAACCACACGGTGGTTTCAAAAAATATTGTACAATTTAGAGGACAATAGAAAAGGAGAAAAAGAATTAAAGATAGATCAAAACTTTTATTTGGATTGCTTGACGTTCGTCATGGAGATGAAGCTTCACGTTTTGAAGCTCCGAGAAGCGGAACATTGGTGTTGTGGCAAACTATAATTTCCACATGGCGAAATTTTGCACGTAATGCCTTTTTCTTGTTTCTCATTGGCTCTCGGGAGCTTTTAAATTGTCGAGAGCCAATGAGACAAACAAATAAAAGTAGTGCGCGCGGAAATTTTTGCCCAGCGGAAACTGGGCCTAGAGGGCCGATTTCCATCCTGGTTAAATTGTTTCGCGATCGAAATCTACTCGATCGAAATCCGGTTTAAGCAAATTGTGTCATAATTTGATGAAGATGACGATGCCGAGCGCTCGAAAGTCTACCAGAGTAGGAACAATGATATAAAAGTAGAGTGCTGCGTCAGCAGTATTCAACGACTTGTACATTATCAAAAGGTTTGGGAAACTGCCGGAACTTAAGAATGGAGAAACTGACGAAACTTCACGTTTCACTCCGACGAAGGGCCTTTGCTCGAAGCGTCAGTTTCTCCATTCTTATGTTCCGGCAGTTTCCCAAACCTTTTGATTATGTACCAGAGTCAGACTTGCACGATTTTGAGTGCGCATTTAAATTCACCTGGATGGAAATCGAGGTTAACGTTTAACTTATCAACTTCAGGAGCGGTATTCCACATTGGCTTTCGCCATCTAATGTAATTGAGTCTCGTTTGGCGTTTCGCGACCTAATCAATGCGAAGCTTAATCCACCAAAATAATATTTAATTTCCACACATACGGATATTCGTGCACATTACAATGTAAAAATATAGGATGCTGCGATCGAATATACGTAGAAAAATTCTGGCCTTTCGAGCAAAGGCTTTTCTTCAGATAGTGAAATGCAATCTTAAAGAGGAATGGTGACTAGACTAGTTTTTTACTAAAAGGAGTCGTGTGAACTGATAAGAATTAACCAATACGTTGTGATATAATTATCACATGACTACTTTTAGTATAAAAGCTAGTCTTAGTCGCCATTCCTCTTTATAAACACGTTTCACTCTCAGAAGAAGGGCCTTTGCTGGAAACATCAGAATTTTCTACATATATTCGGCAGTCTACCAACCTTTTAACTTTCTTCGCTATTCGTGCATATTATTCTTCGCGGCATCAGGTTTTCACCATTGCAAAAGATGCACAATTGAAATGTTAGAAAAACGTAACGGAGTGCATGTCCATCACAGGGGATGTCATTACGACCGTCCTGGAAACACGCAGCGAATCTCAATTCGTAAATTAGTATGAATGTTATTTATTTCCTCCAGCCGTTGACCCAGTAGTTCAAGGAAAAACGAAAGCAGAACAGTTTTACCGAGGCGATGAAGACGGTAAAAAGGTAGGATTTTGACGAAATAAATTGCTAACCAGGTGATCTTAGAAACACAAAAATAAAGACCGGTTGTCAAATAGAAATCTATTTTCGAGACCGGTTGTCAAATAGAAATATATTTTCAAATTTAAGTAGTTAATATATCATAAACTACAGCAGATTCTGTTCTTACATTCGTTGTGGAAACACCTTTGCCTCTACTGAATACTGTCACAAAGTTTCACACAAGACGCAAAACGTTATAGTTGATTAAAGATATGAAACTGGATTTTATTCTGCTGCTAATTCCAGGCGTTTGGTCCGCGGTCAGATCAACTGCAAGGTGGCTGAACACAGTCTTGCTAGTTTTTAGCATCTCGTGCTTGTCTTGGACGTAACTCTGGAATGGTAGCAGCCTATAATGGATCCAGCCTATTTTCTAATGATGTTATCACTCAACTGTAAATATAAAACACCGCTGTTATTTAATTCTAGTCCCTTGGTCTGATGGTGAATTTGTAATAAATTCGAAATAGTACCATTTCAACATTCTCTCTTGTTTTTTGACTCATATCTTGAGTTTTACAAGATGATTATGTTCGGTACACGTTTTGGTTTTGTAGCAGCCTATGTTTTTAGATTTTGCTGGTATGATAAGGGGATAGAGAAAGCC
The DNA here is from genome assembly GCA_036872915.1 of Nanipora kamurai. Classification (NCBI taxonomy): domain Eukaryota; kingdom Metazoa; phylum Cnidaria; class Anthozoa; order Scleralcyonacea; family Helioporidae; genus Nanipora; species Nanipora kamurai. The sequence continues at coordinate 3,041 of JBAHVQ010166956.1, read as the reverse complement.
GTCTCAGAAAAACGAAAGTTGGCGTAAAATGATAAAATGTTTGACCTTTTTAAGGTTTTTCTAGTACTGCTTTCGCAAAAAGGACTGGGGCATACCTACATGTCAGCCTCCATGGTAAGCTGGAGGTACCGTTCCAGTCTTTTTAGAGTTCGCTGTATTGAGGTAGCGCGGTCAGGAAACGTATAGTAACTTCCATTCTTGTTTTGACAAGGTTTAATCGTCCCTTAAAACTCTATGTAGGTGATGAGCATCATGTTGCATGGTGACGCGGCTTTCGCTGGGCAAGGAGTGGTTTACGAGACGTTCCATTTAAGTGATTTACCAAACTACACCACCAAGGGGACGATTCATCTCGTGGTGAACAATCAGGTGAACTATATAAGAAATAACACAGCTTAATTCACTTGTGCCAAGACGTGCCAAAATCCTTAAGGTTGGTGTACTTCCAAAGTTTATAATGGGAAAAACCAAACTTTCGAGCAGAAGCCTTTCACATACTGTTAATGTTGTAATCGGACGAAGGCCCCCCGTTCGAACTGTCGATGTTTCTATTTCCACATTCCGGCTGTACACCATCTTAAACAATTCTGTTTTATTCGTCACTTACTGGATATGGCCGAGTGAACAGTATAACAAAAAACTTCTCAAAGCAACCAGGTTAAGTATGAAACATATAATAGGGAACGCTTTGCCTACAGTTAAAACCCAGGCGACGCTTTTGTGCTTGGCTTTTCCCCCTCAACCTGCCATGCAGGATTGCAGCTACAAGATTACCGCAAAGACTCACTGGAAGTGCTTTTGTGTAGCATTGATGAGTCTGCTAAACTACCATTTTAATATCAAAGTTTAATTTGAAGCAAGAACCTCATTTAGATCTCACCTCTACATTTTATTTGCCAGATTGGTTTCACGACCGACCCTCGAATGGCACGATCCTCGCCTTATTGTACTGATGTTGCAAAGGTACGATAGTGAGTGAACACATTGTGCCAAAATTGGTTGTGATGGTGAATGTCTTCGATTAGATTAATTACGCATCCTCTGACGTACTGTTTTGTTTTAGCCGAAGTGTTGCCAATAGCCTGTCATGACCTTTTTAAGTCAAAGAAGATTTGTTGCAACCCATTTACTCTTTCACTCGACAAACCTTAAGTGTTTTGCCCAGCAATTTTGCGTCCTTTACCGATCAACCTGTCGGTCTCATGAATCCAATTTAGCGTCCTTTACCAACCACCCTAGTGGCCTTTACCCAGCAACCTGACGTCCTTTACCGACCAACCTTATCGGTCTCATGAATCCGATTTAGTGTCCTTTGCCAACCACCCTAATGGCCTTTACCGACGAACGTAGTGGCCTACACAAGCCAACCTATTGGCCTTCACCGACCAAACTAGCGGCCTTTGCCGACTAACCTAGCAGTTTTTTTGCTTGACTAACCAAGCAGTATTTACCAACCAAACTAGCAGTATTTGCCGACTAACCAAGCAGTATTTACCAACCAAATTAGCAGTATTTGCCGACTAACCAAGCAGTATTTACCAACCAAACTAGCAGTATTTGCCGACTAACCAAGCAGTATTTACCAACCAAACTAGCAGTATTTGCGGACTAACCAAGGGCCTTTTTTCACAGCCAACCTAGCGATCTTTTCGCGCACTGTCTCCTTTTACAACGCGTTTGATTTTCTGACCACCTGATTATTTTTATCCACAGGTAGTCCAATGCCCAATTTTCCATGTCAACGCTGACGATCCAGAAGCTGTGATGCACGTGTGTACTACAGCTGCCGAATGGCGTGATACGTTTGGAAAGGATGTCGTTATTGATCTGGTGAGCCACTTTGCAATGCATAAAGAGAGCATTTGTTAGTTCAAAGTGCATCAGGTCATCAGATATGGGTCGGACGTCGGATATTCCCACCCCTGTTTCGGGAACGGGGGTGCACCATGAACTAATTCGGTAATGGTGTAGATTGATTTTGCGTGTAGGAAGAAAATCAGTCGTAGCGTTGGTAGATTATGTCCTCATTAGGTACACTTCACACGCGTTGTAGTCGTGATTGTGTTGTTGAAGAAGCAGAAATATGTTCTATGTAGTTCTATATGTAGGTGTAACGTGTATTATATCATTTACTTTAGATACTCTTGGGTTAAAGATTGAGCATAATAGCATAGTTAGATGGATTTGGAAACAGTGTTTCAAAAAAAAAAAACAACAACAAGAAAACGTTTCCAAATCCATACATACATATACAGTAAAATACTAAAGAGTCTTTTCGTCGCTACTCAGAGTTTCACGTTGTTCACGATCTTCAGACAACTGTGTAGGCTTCGGGTGGGATCACTTTTATGTTATCGTTATTTTATGTTATTGCCTGAAGATCGTGAACAACGTGAAACTCAGAGTAGCGACGAGAAGATTCTTTAATATCTCAGTGTAATTTAGCTCTGCCACATGGTATTGAGCACTCTATTGGGTTTTTCGCAAGCACCGCTTTAGATCTATGCAAGAATTCTGGCAAACAAACATATCCTGAATAGGTAGTATAGACATATAAAATAGTTGATACTGCGACTTTAAATTCTGCTACCCAGCTTAACGCCTTTGACTGGTCACTAAATTGACCTTTTATCACATTGCATATCTTCGGAAAATGTAGAAATATCAAAATTACAAGACGAAGCTCTTGGTATGTTTATATCTTCATATGTTTTGTGCCAGAATTTTTGGAATTTGCACTTGTACACATATCTTTACTCAATATATGTTCCTTCCTCCTCTGAGTTTCGAACAGCAAGGCGATCTTCAGGCAACTGTGAAAATTGTACGGTTGCTTGAAGATCGCCTTGTTGTGTGAAACTCAGAATAGCAAGCAACATATTTTAAGTAAATTAGTTATCTGCTTGCCTCTTTTTTTGTGTCGAGCACTCTACAGTCTACCACCAACATCATATATTTGTCTGGTATATATATATACAGGGTGTCCCAAAAAAATGTATACACATTAAAAATAATTGTAAACGTGGTGTTTAATTAGAATT
>JBAHVQ010166927.1:5271-19883 GCA_036872915.1 Nanipora kamurai | reverse complement strand
AGCAGTATTAATTTCAAATTAAACCTTTTGAAGAGTGGTTTTAATTTTCTGCCCGTCCAGTGTGGCTTCAGCAGTTAAAAATGAGAGAGCGAGTCCCAATTCAACAATTTCAACCTCTCCGTACGTTACTGCAAACTAACATAAATAAGAAGTATATTATATTAGTAGTATTATTAGCACTATTATTGGTATCATTTACAAGCAATATCAAGATTAGTATTCTTACTCTTTGATAGGTCATGAAGAAAATACAAAGGAAAATGTCTTCTTGATCATTGTCTTCATAAAATGATCGCACAGTTTCATAAGTTAATCCAACATTTACTTCAATTTTGTAAAAAAAAATACTGATTTGCATGAGACAATACGTAAAACCCTTGTAACATTTTCTATAGAAGTCTTGATTTATTATTCAGTCGAAAGATTCCTCGTCTATCTTTGCAAAGGAAGCCTGAAATGATGTAAATGTTAGATAGACGGATGAAGACGTAACCCCATTGCAAACATCTCGATCAGTAACCAGTGATTTGATTACCAATTGTTTGAAATAATAAATAAACTGTTTGAGGTGGCATCGCAAACTATGTCGCAAAATAGCATCGCATAATAGCATTGCACAATAGCAGCAAACCGTGACAAGTAACGCGCGCCAAAATTGACTAACGAATGCAAAATTTTTCTAATATTCCGAAAATAATCGTCTCCATTTGAAAATCGAAAAGAAAGTTGGTGAAAAATGGAAACGTCGAGAAGTGGCACAAGGGTCCTGTACAGTAAAAATAGTAACCTTCGCTCTACCATCTGAGTCCATGTAGCTCAATGGTTAGAGCATCTTACCGGCGATCAGAAGGTTACGAGTTCGATTCCCGTCAGGGACTCAGATAAATTTTCGGAGTTTACAAGCTTGAGGAGCATGCGCAATTTCGATCTATGTACACCTAGTTACCACATGTCGCAGAACATCTACCAGTATAGTTCAGGGTTAAAAGCCATCACCAAGTCGATCTTGTACTATTAACAAAACTTAACCTCAACATCGCCGTTAGCTTGAGTAATTTTTTGACTGTACGATCCCCAGCCGGATCCTACGATAAAAAAGCTTTTGAAATCCTCCGGAGAAAGTCTGGGTGCAAAGTTAAGTTTAAGCATTTTTTCACCAACAGCCACGATCTCCCAAGTCTACATGAAGAAAAGAGAGGCAGAAGCAGCACTTAATTTACTACCAGTACAAAATTATGCAATTATTGATTAGTTAATCAATGAATAGAATTATGTATTAGAAGATTAACTGATTATTAGAGCCGTTTGTATAAGACAAATTAACACTTAGCAGTACAATATATACCATAATTTTACTAGAATAGCGTTCAAGCTTTACGTAAGCCTTATCTAACACAGGATGCAGCATCATAGGCCATGTTGAAATTTTACGTTGGACGATTCCCAAAACACTCTATCATTTACTCATAACCATTATATAAAAGAATACTTCCACGGGCTCCTGTCTTAACAACCTCACGTAACTATTTATATAGTTAACTATCACAAGGCAAACAAAATTTCACCACTCTCCGTTGGTTTACAAGTTTTTCTAGTAGACCTGTTGCATAAAGCAGTTCTTAACATTGGCTAAATGCTTAGGAACGCAAAAAATAGAATGAATAAAGATTACAAAGAATCGCTACAAAGTCAAACTGGGAACGTCCGACTGTGTGGTTTTTGATTAACAACGGACTATTGAAGTATTTTAGACGACACTGACACCCTGGTAATAAAGCAGGAGTTCTCAAACGGGGATCGTGAGAAGTTGATAAGTTATTCAACTGTTTTTAAATAGCTTAAGTAGAAGAATGAACTCGGGTAGAGAATAATGATGTTAGATGTTACTCCGAGTGACGAACCATACCGGACAAGTAGAGTAAACTCTACTTGGCCCGGCAGAGATTCGAAACCGCGACCTTCGGTTTACTAGTCCGACGCTCTACCAACTGAGCTACAGGTCAAGCTGCGAGCTGGTCGCGAAATAATCTTACTTGGCCTCTTGATATTTCGAAACATATACCAGTTTCCTCCATATCAGTCGGAGTTTTCTCTACTTGTCCGGTATGGTTCGTCACTCGGAGTAACATCTAACATCACTATTCAACTGTTCTTTAATTTTTTTGATTTACTACGTAATGAAGGGATGTTACGAATTCAGATATTTAATTCGGAAAAAAGAACATACCCACTTTTACACTGTTACCGCGTTCAGAATACTACCACAGACACCTCCCGCATGTATGTCATACTTACTGAAAGGATGTCAACCGACTGGGATTTGAAATATGGAAAATGAGCACTGCCACTTTGAAACCTGTTTAGAAATTTCATCTCATTGTTATGGAGTAGAACTTTAATTTATTCTTCATATATGTCCCGTAATGTATCGCACTAAGTATACGAATACACTACTACTCTCCATTCTATCACAACTTTTCGGAATGTGAACGAAGTGGACGGGTTGTATAAGTTCTTGGAAAGCCTAGTTTTGATTGAATTCACAGATCGTTGTTAGTATAAAAAAAGTGCTTGCCGAAAGTTGTGTCAAAGCTACAAAAATTATCGATTACAACAGACCAATTGTTGCACATCTGTCGTCTCCTTGACAAAACTGGGAAAAAGCGTGCGATGAACAGTTTTCTTGGAGTGACATACTTTGTTGATAAGCGTTAAATCAGAAACTCCAACACATTTCAAGGCACAGCTTATCATCCACCTATATTTTTCTCGCTAAAGTATTAACTTTTTTTTATTATTAGTTTCAATTATATTCTTGTCATTGCATTTCATAGTATGTTCGACCGGTTGCCCAGTCTTTTCTGCAGTCGACAGATTAAAGATTAGTGTTTCCAACAAAATTTGAGTAACCAGTTTAATGTCTGCCTTGGATAAATTATCCTGCGTACAATCCAGTACATGAATTCACTGAACAACAGAATTACCTAGGCGAACATCCCGGGACAATAGCTTTACTGATTATCTGAACACGGTGTAGGTTGTTCTTCAGCACCACTGGTTTAGAATAAGAAAGCTAAGTTGGAATGACACCCAATCACTAGTGTACAAAACTACAAACTGCTGCCGAACTCAGTTAGATAACTGATAACTGCAACAGTCAGGTAACTTTTCTGCAGCAAATATTCTATTATCTGAACAAACTATTCGCTACGGACAATTACAATTCACTAAATAATGTTATCCGTAAGATAAGAAGTTATGTGAACTTTAAACAATCAACTCCTGTCCCCGTGTCGACGTAACAATTACAATTCACACTATACTTGATTCGGATTTTAACTACTAGATTGTTGGACTAGTGTACTTAGTCAGTTCAATGATTAGACACACTAATACTACGTGGTAGAGGTTATAAACTTTCAAAAAACATTTTTTTATATAGAGTGTGAAGGGATGTAATATTAGGTCATTATTATTATTAAATGCATTACAAAATTGTTGGATTCCGATTGGTCAGACAGAGGGCATTGGTGACTACGTCATACATGTAATAACCAAGCAATCGTATGGTATTGCTCCGGCGATTAAGGATTTATACAAATCGTTTTATATGAAAATTGTGCCAAATTGCAAATAGCAACAGCTCGTGAAATTTCGGCTCAGTTTTCATACATAACACGTGATCATATGACAATCTATATTAATATCCATTTTTATCCTTAAAGTACACTCAGGGTCACATCAAACTTTTTGTTGCTCTATCTTACAATCATGATTAAGTCAATTGTTGTATTGTACTGTACGGAATTGCAGTAAAGCCTTTGCTAAGGAGAGCGTCGTCTGTACGGGATAACCAAAAGCAATTACTTTCCTGTATATCAACTGGGCGACGAGGAGATTAATAAGCAATTTATTTTATGGCTTCTGATTAATTTTTGAATTCAGATTGTCGAAAATTTTACGACTGTCGGAAACTATATCATTCATTACAGTTTCTCGTCTCATTCTCGAACAATATAATAATAATACCACTATAAATGAACTATAACTCTGCCCTAAAACTTCATCGAATACGTTCTGACCATTACTGTTGAATACATGTGGAATGTTGCACGGTATTTACTTGTCGTATATCTGATCAACTGTCTGAAAGACAGGGATATTCTTCTAATAAATATTCTGTATGCCATAAAAATACATGCACAAAATCTATTGAATAGATCCGTGAAAAGTCTCCTAAGTTGTAGAAAATGGCATTTAGAACTTTAATGATTCAAAAAATTTTCCGGGGGAACAAGTCCCCCGACCCCTAGAACTCACGGGACCCCCCTCTCGCAAAAAAGATCCTAGCTGCGCACCGGTGAGCGACTGTAATAAAACATAATAAACTGTTATCAGAAGAACAGATTTTCGGTTATTCAAAATTTAAAAAATCTAAAAGAACATTCCTCTTATAATAAGGGCAACGTCACGATAATCGATCCGTCTTAAAATTCGAAAATTTGTCCCCCTCTACTGGAGTGGCCTACGACGTCACTGACCATGTCCAATTTTGCGTACAGCCCTAGAGACGAGTTCAGCAATATAATTATTACTTATTAACCGAGTGTGAGGTCTGTAGGGGAAAGTATTTGCCAGAGAACTTCTGGTCTATACGACCATGCAACGAAGGAGCGAGGTCAATAAGGAATTTATTATATGACTAGAAAATGTATAAATCGGACAAGGAACTCATATTTTGCGCCTCAAACTGCTAGCGGGTCTGTACGAAAAACTTATTGCACAGCTAAGCAGTCAATCAGCGCGTGTCATTTCGCGTACAGACTGGAGAACGAACGTTGCCATATGATAATAAACTGTATCCCCATATAATAATAATAATATATTGTATTGTAACGACAATGTACACTAAGCATAAGATGAAAAACTCACCATTCCTGATATTATTTCAAAATACAAGAACGCTGCCATGGCACGAGCATAGTGATCTCCACACTCGATTTCATTCCACGGACTACGGCGAGTACCATCATATTTATTTCGACAGTCTGTCACCACTAAATAATAAAAAATAATTTAAATGTGTTGAAATATAGTTACTACTTGACACATTAGTATGCATGTGAGAACATCTGCAAGTATTCTTTAGACACTTCCCGAATTTTCTTCAATGCCCGTACAACAAGTTGAAATGCATTCATTGTTTTCTCTCACGGTCGACCTCGATTTCAAGCCGTTGTCCGTCTACGTTGTAGCAAACTCGGGATATCTCCATGAAAAATGTTAATTGCAAGAGATAACCTAATTAACTGCAATAATAAAACAAACCTTTAAGGGCAATATCGGGGAGATTTTCGTACAAACATAACCCGGCAAATGAGTGCTCCAAACCAGTCCAAGCACCCTACAAAGTAGACGAAATTCTGAATTGAAGTATGTTAAAAGGGTGCGTTAATCAAACTGCAACACAACGTCACTGCGAGACAAGTTTCAAAATGTTTCAGGATGCAGTTGTCAATATGATCATAAAACTTTATAGAGCTACCTTTTACAGTTAATTTTTTTCTCGTTGGGATGATAAAGCAATCAAATATGTATAGCATTACAGACCCCACCCACAAATTGTACATTATAAGTGCGGTAGAGTTAAAAAAACAGTGTGTGATTAATGAAATATAAAATAGTTTTCCATGTTATAAACTGTGACAAACACGGGGGATGAAAAAATCGTAACAAAAATACGAACCAGCGGAGAGTCTTTTTGAGCAGTCCAAAATCTCACATTCCCAGTGTTTACTGTACATCACAGTTTATTAACATCGAAAGCTATTTTACATTTTTTATAAAATAATAAGAAGATGATTTAAAAAAGGGTGGGGAAATCTCGTATTTACATACTCTTATATAAACACGGCTACGAACCAATCAAATCTCGCGTGAGAAGCAACTTATCTTACAATTTGTTTTTATTCAAGTAAGGACTTACTATATTAACCATACAGTAGCAACATTATGACATAAACATTTTTCTTTTTTAAAATACTGAGCAACACTAGTTTTACGCAGTAATGGTTTAAGGTAACGGACACTGTTACACCCAATCTCCTTCCCAGGGCATTTTGCCTCCACGGCGGAAGGTCGGCAAAATGACCCTGGCATCGCCCAGTCACCTGACACCCAGGTTCACTGGCCGATTGTTTGTGTAGTCTCAGTTTGTTTGTAATTGTGTCTTTGCTGAATTGAATACTAAAAATTATTCAATGGTTATCGAACTTTCTCATGTTGAACATTAGTTACAAAAGCAATTAGTTCCTGTGATAATTCACCATAAATCTGTTATTTTCTTTTATAAACATCATAAACAGGTTCTGAATGTGGTTCGTGACTTTAAACAACATGACTATTTCGAATTAACAGCGAAATTTAAAGAAAAAATTCCATTACATTCAGATTTGGATGATTATCTCATACTCCGGGTGATTTAATCAATTTTTTAATTGGGCCAATCTTATTATAGAATTGATGGACCGATGTCGGGGCTATCTTGCCGACCTTTCGCCGTGGAGGTAAAATGTCTTGGAGACTAGGTTGGGTTGCACGATGCGATGGTTTGCAGATTTTTCTCACATTGGTCTGAAATTGTAGGCCAACATTACGTGTGTACCAGCACCTTCAGGCAGCACATAACTATCGGCAAAGCAGCCATCATTTGCAACCCTTGCTAACCATTTATGTCTCAGTAGCTCAACGCAGGTTGGACCCTCGTCTAAGGCTTCAAAACATTTCATAAGAATATGAGCTGAACGAAGGTCCGCATACTGCCAATATAACTGGACAGATGTTTCCCGCAGTTGTCTTAATAGGGAATAAGTCCAAAAAACATCGGCCCATCTACAGAAAAGAAGACTATATTACAAGGTGTTTAAGGTAGTTCGCCACAGTAATTTTTAATAGGAAGCTGGTAACTAAATTTTCTCAACACGCATGCGTAGCTATTTGTATTGGCGCGTCACGTCAATACAAATGTTGAATTTTTGGACGTTTGCTTCCGTGAATTTCTTTAAAATGCAAACACAATAAGTGTAACAACATATCGAATTTTCAAAAATTTCCATCAGATAGAATCGGTTAAAATCCACTAGCCCTTATTGCAAAAAAATCCACCTTGACAACCTCTTCTGATGTTTTAACATTTTGTTCTTCGGTGGAATATGTAGCCTCGTACCAATTTTCAGAAAAATTCACCAAAAAATTTGTCTTAATAGTGATAATCTTGAAAATACGGCGATGTTCCAACGCTATTATTACCACCTTAAGAATAGAAAATTGCACAATTCGGCAAATATCTCAAATATATCATGCTTCTTCTGCAGTTAGATACACTTTGTGCCGAACATACAATTATTTTAAAGACAGAAGATTCGCTGAATGGCGACATACGAATTGTAACCAGTAAAAATAGAAACTGTATAGAGCCACCTGATGCATTAGGAAGCCATTGGCGAAACAAAAGTTTATTGTAGTATTGTGGTAAGGAGAGACGAAGGAATTTTATATCTGGTTTAACCATTGATTACGATAAACTCCATTTCTGCAATTGGCCCATAGATTTTTCTTTTCTTGTTCTGAACAAACATATTTATAAGTTGACTAATTTTGAATCGGATCTTTAACAGATTTTAAGACATTTAATTTAATATTATTAAGTATTTTATAATTTTGACACTTTTTAGTGTTCTTCGGTTGTTTCTTTTTCACGTATTCGTATATTTTTACTTTTAGCCATTATACTTTTCTATATTTATCCATCCTCTTATATATTATATTGTATACGTATATCTTATCTCATGACACACCCAGAATTCACTGTTTCCACAGAAGCGTTAAACTCTTTATTTAACTCATTGGTATGGTCGGTAAAGGGTTACTAAAGAGTTGATTAGCACTGATGGACTCATTCCTGTAATAAATTTCACAGTTATCAAAGAAAAGATTTTTTATGCATGAAGATAGGTCAGAATAAATAGGAAGATTATTAAGTCGGTATACTGATTGTATACAACTGCAATGTATTGTGTTTGCACTGTGTGAACTGTTTAGGTTTAAATTAGTGGTATGGTAAATAGCGTGTTCGTAAAGACGTTTTTAAAGGCAGCGATTGGTCTTCCTCGTGTATATTTTGTTGTAACCAGAATAAGTAGTTTCATTGATAAATTACTACGAGACAACTCCGAAATTTAATCCGAGCTGGATATAAGACATGAAGTTCGGTAATCCTTAGCACAGTAAATGACGATAAATAGAACTGGATAGACTAGATATTTTGAGTAACGTTGAATTTTTACCATACATGACTTCATGAGGTTTTCCTAGTGTCTACCAAGATAAATTATGACATTCCAAATTTTTCGTTCATTGACATCATAAGATGACTGTCAAGCAAATGTTTTGAAGCGCTGTATTTGGGTTCCAGTTTCTTAAAGGGTATGGGCAACAGAAATTTTAAATTGAAACTGCGCATACTTCTCAAGTTAATTAACTCAGAAGAGTTTTCTGAGCCCTTCATGGAAATCGAACGCGTGACCTTCTGATTGCCGGGGGGCGATGCTCCAAGCGTGGAGGTACACGGACTCAGATGGCAGAGCAAAGGTTACTATTTGTAGTGGTCCGTATTTGACATGTATACTGCTAACTGTAGGTACATACACCGATGTAATACACGCTGCACAACATCAGCTAACATTGTTAATCTAATGTGGGCATTACCGGTGCCCAGAAGGTTACGGGTTCGATTCCCACATGATGCACGATATGTGCTAACATTGTTAAAAATTTTAAATATTAAGACATGGCTTTCTGATAAGCAAACGTGCTTATAAACACAAGTTGAGTAATTTAGACGTTTCTTGGTTGAAAATACGCCGCAAATAAGCAACAGTGTCCGTTTCAATGTCCGCCAATGTCGAGTAACGCCACAAACTTTTTCTTTTGATTTTTTCGCCGAATTTTGCCAAATAATTTAACGAGACTGAGTTGAGGGGTGCAACTACTTTGGCTATCAATAGTGCATCCAGAAACCAAACAATATATAACTGTCGTAGATTTTAGTACATGCAGTCGCTAAGTCCAAGTTATCCAACTTTTCCCATCAAATGACGTCAGTGACAAAAAGATCGTTAAAGATGGCCCACAGGGTCTCAAAGTCGATGACTTTAGTGTGATTTTAATCGAAAAATCGAAGTTTAAAGTGACAGGCAAACCTAATGAAACAAAATACTACAGCAGCTTACATTTTCACACAGTTGCCTTGTTATTAAAAAATCAAAGGACTTTGTTTTTTTGTTGCCCATACCCTTTGTAAAACAAGGTTGTTTACAGATAGAGTTGAGAACCCTCCCTAATTTTCCCCTGTTTCAGTTACATATTCCATGACTGAAGGAAGATATTCAACTGTAGTCTGAATTACCTCGTTACTGTAACGCAAAGGAACATCAGGTGGCTTCTCATTCTTCCAAGAAGTTATGTACATTCCAGCATCACGCTGGTCCATAAACTTGCGAGGTGACTGAGCTTCTGCATTACAGAAATAAAGAAAGTCCAACCATAATCACACAACAACAACGGCACGAGTAGCACGGCACAACAATAAAATTACCTATGCACGTAAATACCTTTTTCAACTAAACCACAAGGGTCGGAAGACGTTAGTTAGCCTTGTCGTTGCAATCCTCCGCACATCCTTGTATTGAATTGCAAATTCATAGCAATGCAGTACAGGGTTGCATTACATTACAGAGAACGTTTTCGACCTTTTAGTATAAAGTGTCTATGGCAACAAAAATTAATAATAACAACAATAATCATAATCACAATCATAATAATAATAATAATAATTTATTAGCATAATCCACATTAAATGGCTCTTCTAATGCTAAGTACAATAACAAACTACATATAATGAATAACTAGACTATGGAAGTTAAACTATTTTGCATTACAAGGAAATTGATAGTTGAGCAGCGAATCTATCTGCTGCTTTGTTTCTGAAGTGAACCTTGATCATTTTGACAAAGTTCGATTTGTTATCACATCAAATTAAGTTTGTCTCATTTGAAAGAACTCTTGACATTACAGCACAACATATTTTAAACTTTTTACGTACCTCACTTCGTTCTTGAGATATTAAGATTTATTTGATATGTCAATAACACTTTGCATACGTCACACTACGTAATAAATTGTTGCAAAATTAGGAATATTGTTAAAGTTATTGAACTTTTTGTTATTGATTACGTTTTCGCATGAAACTGTGAATGTGAGTGTACTTGCCTGGTAACACGAAACAGACAAAGTACTAGTGATTTAACAGAATAACTTCAAAGATAAGCGTGATCTGTTAATAATTTATTATGTACTGTGACGTATGCAGGGTGTAATTTACATATAAAATAAATGTTAATATCTCAAGAACAAAGTGAGAAACGGAAAAAGTATAAAAGACAGTGCGTTATAATTTCAAGACTTCTTTCAAGTAAGAGAAACATAAATTTCATTGCATAGACACTTTAAAACAGCAGCTGACATGAGTACATATTGTAGAGCGAAAGTTAAATCTGGAGGTCAGATCTCTATACTCAAAGCTTTATTTGCCACATAGGTTTCTTTTACGCGCAAAATTACGTAAAACTGCTTTGGTCTCAAGATCTGAACTTACTAGGATCAAAAGAATTCACATGGTTTCTTTCGAACACTTCTTCCAAATTGGACTGCACACAATTTTCTTGTTTTATCACACAACCCAGGCCAAGAGAATGAGCCCACCACTGGCCAAGTAATGCGTCGACAAATGACCCTAAAGTACAAAAACATTACGGTTATATCGTGTAAACCAACACATTTTCAACTTTCGGCAGCTTCATCAACTTTCAGGGTAACGATAACCACATTTGTAGGTCCAACGATGCATTGTCCGAACATGTACTTGAATAAGTGAATTTTTGAAGTAACCAATAACGATAGTTGTGAGAAACTAAAACCATAGACATTGACGTCAAAGTATCCGACCTTTTGAAATCCGGATTCCAGTATAAAAATCCTACCGACCTTTCCTCATTTGATAACGGCTTCGGAGGAACACTGAGAAATAATGAGTACGAGTTGGAATGAGTCTAGAGGAAGGAATCCATTTTTAAGTAAAAGTGACAGTTTTTCAGAGTATTATAAATTCCCGTAAGTTATGGTGCATCAAAACAACATAGCATAAGAGACGCTCTAACCATTGAGCTATCACGACTCAGATGGTGAGTTTATACTTATATACTCCAACTTCATTTGCCTTTGATTTCATCTTGATACAATAGCATCAACACCGTATTCCAAAATTTACCTTCCAGACGAGATTTAACTGCTCTTGTTTTCAGAAAGTTGAAAAAAAACGTTTACCAAAAGGCAACAGAGCTGCACTTCTCTACAGCATGTTGCAAATTGTGCAAATTAGTTTTGTTTAAATATTTTGTAAAGTCTTCAATCTGAATACATGAAACGTTTACAGGTTTTTCATTACACTCTGATCAACATTAAATATTGATGTCATTCGAATATTTTAATGAATAATACAAATACGACGTTTTATGCAAAAAAGGTGCTTATGTCAATGTGCTACATTATTACCGTAAATGATCGATTAAGCGCCGCGGCTCGATTAAACGCCGCATCTCTAACGAAAATAATTTAATAAGCGCCGCGGCGTTAATTTGAGATTTAATAAATAAACGCATTATAACACTTGCACAGAAAAATATGACGATTGGATGTGCAGGATTGGAATTCAGAACGAAACCGGTGGTGGCAATTTGAAATCGCTCCCCAGGCGAACTGTGATTCAGTGGATCTTAGAGTCGTATGGATCGGATGACGACAAGATCGTTTGCTTTAAAAATGACTAGCCTTGCTCCATGGGTAGAGAAATGCTTAAGGCCCAGGTATCAATACTGCTTGAACCTGATGAGGATCCATTCAAAATAACAGAATCCGATGTTGAAGATGCCAATGACCCTAGATTAGATTTAGATAAGATGAAGTAAATAATAAAATGGGTCGTCTTATGTTTTGGTGTTTTATTTACTATATAGCAGTAGGTATGTGTTACTCTCTTTTGAAATATGTGCCGCAGTCGAATAAGCGCCGCATCTTAACTAATAAAATTTAATAAGCGCCGCGGCGCTTAATCGATTATTTACGGTATGCAACACAAAACACGTTCTAATGACACAATGGAAACCAGATTCATAATAGTACATAAAGAAAAACCCAATTTATGACACATGTTAGTAATTCCTGTGGTTATTTATTTACATAACACCCCTTATTTGATAAAATCTCTATGAATCGACCATCAACAGATTTTGTGAGGTTTTGAATTTCGAGGTTTTGAGGTTTTGAATTTCGTCCGCTTCAGTGCTCATTGCTGATTGACAAATACTCGCCATAGCTCATCCTTGGACGCGTATTGTTGACCACCGCGGCAAATTTGCCTTTTCAAGATGCTCCAATAGTTCTCTGTAGGATTAAGATCTGGTGATGATGGTGGCCATGTCATAAATTTTTCATCTTTCAAGCCCGGTTTTGCCAGGTATGCGGCAGTATAACGTGCAGCATGTGATGGCGCACTGTCTTGCATCTTCTTTCGGAAAGCTAGGCGCCACTTCGATACCAAGGAATGAAATTCTCTTTCAGGAAGTTTGTGTACGTCATAGCATTCATTTTTACCCCTTCTGGTACTCTGGACGGACCAACAAGCTGATTGCCAATTAATCCAGCCCAAAAGATAACACCACCACCTTGCTCTCGTCTGACTGTCGACGGTTTTTGGGTGCCCTTCATAAGCCAACCTCTGCACCAGCCATCAGGTCCATCGAGAGTTGCTCTGCACTCGTCCGTGAAAAGAACGGTCTGAAAATTTATCTTCATGTATCGTTTGGCCTACTCAAGTCTCTGAATCTTGTGTCTGACGGTTAATGGCGGGTGAATATTCGGCTTAACAGCCTTTGTAACGGTTTGAAGAATGCGGCCTCGAGATGTTCTGGGGATTCCATTGATGCTAGCCTGCTCGAATATCTGTTTGTTAATTAAGAGAGGGTGTTTTTCAACCTCTCGCTTAATAGTAGATACTTGTCGTCTTGTTATTTTTCGCTTCAAACCTTTGTCGCTTCTTTACCTTGTCTGGTTGGTATTGGCTATAAATCGTTTTACAGTTCTATGATCACGGAATAGTTCCTTTGCAATTTCAAGGGATTTCCTACCCACAGCGAGGGGACAGACTATTTTTTTCTGTTCGTCTTTTGTAAGATCTTCTTTCTGCCTATCTTTGGAAGCTGTGAGCAAGAGCAATGTAATTTGCATAATAATGTGGCACATTGACATGAGCGCCTTTTTTGCCCAAGACGTCATATTTATATTATTCATTAAAAAATTCGAATGAAATCAATATGTAATGTTGATCAGAGAGTAATGAAAAATCTGTGAACGTTTCATGTATTCAGATTGAATACTTTTCAAAATATTTAGACAAAACTGATTTGCATAATAATTTGCAACACGCTGCAGTGAAATCTTTCCATCAAATCACACAACCATGTACCTCGACAGCCTCAGCTCGACCTGTGGGTCACCAAAGTTGTCGTCGAAATAAATTAGATTGAAAGGAAGTTAGAAGCCATTTTGGAACGCCAATGTTGCCATAGCAACGACAGGCACTCCTTATTTCGTCAGATTTTTGGATACCCAGAATATGTATCTGTGTATTACATACAGAGTTATTCTTCTTCCAAAGTATTTATGTACATGTTTTGGGATCTCAAATTTACATTCTCCACTTTTCGGGAAACTGTGTGGAGCCACCTCAAGCAGCTTTAGAAAGTTTCAAAATTAACGATAACTGGTGAAGTAAGGCTTGGAGGTATCACTTACCATCACTTAAAGTTTGAGAACGATGGGCCCATGGCACGACCTATAACAAACAAATGGAATCATTAAACATTGGAACAGTTGTTGTTGTTGTCAGTCGTGACTACTTTTTTTACTTTTTTTTACCTGTGTGTACCATTCATGATTGAGATAGCACGATGCTTGAAGATACTCAGCGCCTTTTTGAAAACGATTACAATAAGCGTCGGCGAGATCCTTTAAATGAATACAAATAATCACGAAAACAGATGAAAATATGTGAGAATAAAATTAAGGAAATAACATGAAAAAATCTTAAGTACTTCATCATTCTGTAGTTTTGCCATTTCTTGCGCGGCTCTGTAACGAAAATAATTTTAATTAAAAACTAATCAAGCAAGCAGGTAACAGATGGAATAAAATGAAAGTATAAATGAAAGGACAGGCGTAGAAACGAAGTAAGTACAGAGGGAAAGACGCAAAGAAAGAATGGTGAGATGAAAGAATAAAAGAAAGACAGAAAGAAAAAGAAAAATCAAAATGAATGGGAAAGGAAGAGAAGGACTAGGTAGGAAAGGGAGTGAGAGAGGGAGGAAAGGGAGTGAGAGAGGGAGGAAAGGGAGTGAGAGAGGGAGGAAAGGGAGTGAGAGAGGGAGGAAAGGGAGTGA
>JBAHVQ010166917.1:0-16832 GCA_036872915.1 Nanipora kamurai | reverse complement strand
AAAGAGACTTTGCTGAATTTGTTTTCACCCACGAGTCTAGCTTCTCTGCAGGCCGTCATCTCATTGAGTAGTTGCACACGTTACAGTCGCCATGTTGGATGGCAAGTTCAAAGTACCGACGTTTAGTAGACTGAATATTAATTATTCAATAATTAATGGGAATTCCTTTGTATATAAACAGTTGCTATCCAGTTTGGGGAAATTCCTGCAAGAGCTCAATACAGGAACTATGAAGGTCAGTGATCGCACCAATCAACGGGAGATCAACCATCAATCTCGTACAGTTGACAAACTATCAGTCAACGCAAGGTCACGCGCTGGGCGGTTATGTAATCGCCTGGTTTGCCCTGAGGATGATTCTGAAATAGAATTGACACACGTAACATTGCACGCAACATTGTGTTAAATTCTACGTGTGTGAAAGTACCTTAAGTAGACGAACGAACTCGGGTAGAGAATCATGATGTTAGATCTTACTCCGAGTGACGAACCAAACCGGACAACTAGAGAAAACTCCAGTAAAGTTTTCTCTACTTGTCCGGTTTGGTTCGTCACTCGGAGTAACATTCAACATCATGTGTGAAAGTATTGAGGAAAAAACATGGTCATGTTGTTGAGATAGCATTCTTGTGGATTGACCAGCTTTCGCATAAGATCAATACAAGCTTATGAGTATTTTCTTCTACGCACATTAAGATAGTATCCTGTGGATTTACCATAACTAAAAGTATTTAAACACAGAGATTTAAACACGAGAAAGAACACCTCCTTAAAGTTAAAATGTTCTTTTGTGTCACGGAGTGTAGCGAGTTTGCTGACAGTAAACATGACTCGAGATATAACGTTAAACCAAAGCTTTACACTCTTCAATTATCTGCCAAAGGTCAATTTAGAGGCTAGACAACTTTCTGAAGAAACACTCCCCATGTGAAAAGAAGTAGATTACCCATATAAGCCATATATAGTTCAACCTCGTGGATTTAAATGTATTCTAGTTTACTGTTATTCTAGTTTACTGTTATTCGTATTCGTACAACGAATTCATTATCAAAGACCAACCAATAAGATTCATGTTTTATTTTGAATATCAAAGGACTGAGCAGTACTCAGCCTCTACTTTATTATACACTTACTCCGTGCTTAAAATACTAATAAGGGATGGCGGCCTAATTCGTATGTTGTAAATCAGATACATCGTTCTGATTTGCATAAATTTTACATTCAGTTTTCTCAGCACCCAACCGACAACTGTTGTTCGAGCTCCTGTGTTTTTATTTAGCACGCGTAGAACGCAGACATCCAACTTCTATGACAACTCTTGTTTATTTCGCGACCCACTTGAGGCGAAGCCGGAGTAACCGGTATTTTCCTTGTCCGCAAGAAGTTTGCTAGTCCTGTTAACCGGGACAGCCTGTTAAAAGGGCTGGCAAATTACTATTTTACCACACTTCGCAGTATATCTGCCGTAACCTGGTTTAAGAGTTACAGAAATGTTTGCAAGCGTAATAGCGTCGTCAACGAAAGCCAGGCTTTCTACAATACGTTGTAGAATACGCACAGGATTACAATGTGTACGAGTGACAAGAAGTAATTACAATTACCATAGACCTTCATCGCAGGCGACCACTTCAGCCGCAAGTAAGTTCAGTTTGTTTCTTAGATGTTAGCCTGCTGTTAGCCAGGCAAAGAATTGTCTGTCGTTTATCCGAATTATTTAATGCCTCTGTTCTTTAGATTTACCCGACAATGTGGTCACCCATAATGTAAGCATACGTGAGGTCGTTGATGGGTGTGACGAACGGGTTCTGAAAATCATCTGGAGCGATGGAAGACTTTCAAGATTCCCTTACGTGTTTCTAAGGGAAAATTGTAAGTGTTCTGAGTGCTTTCACCCTTCCAGCAAGCAAAGACTGGTTGATACAGTATTGAAGGTCGATGTAAATCTCAACCAAGTAAAACAAGCCACCGTGTCTGTTGATGGAGCTGCTTTACGTTGCGAATGGCCTGACGGGCACCGAAGTATTTACTCGGCAAACTGGCTTCACGAAAGGCGAATGCCAGAAAAGGGTGAAAGAAGTGCGAAGTTGGGGAGCGGTGAAGGAGGTCTAGTGAAAGATGAGCTTATTCTTTGGGACAATGAACGCATGCAAGATAAGATACCACGTTACGAATATGAAGCGATCATGAATGACGACAGGACCTTGTTTGATTACTTGTACGCATTATATCAGCATGGACTTATTTTGGTGGAAAATGCACCTGCTAGAAGCGAAGTATCTGCGAAGATGGCCTCTAGGATAGGCTACCACAAGCCGACACATTACGGGTAAACAACATTCATGACCGCAAAGCAATTTACTCCTAACTTGTAACGCTTTTGCGTGTAAAAGGTTTCTGGGCCCCCGCCGAACTTATTTGCCCCTCAACTGGTTACACTAAATTGCGAGACGTGACCAGAGCCGCGTCTGGTCTGTCAAAGCTTCAAATATTTCATGCTTTATATTACGTCGTTGTAAACACGAATCCATGGCAAACCAGGGTGTCGATTAGGTCATTTTGACATCCTTTAGCGCGAGACTCCCAACCGTCGTTAACCAGGATTTTTAACTTGGTGGACCTCCCGTAGAATAAACCTTGAGATAATGCGCTCGATATAAGAAGGTAGAGTAAGCACAGCCTCGTTCAGCGGTTACCATTTGCATGATTAGACTAGTCAATCTTGAGAGTTTTACAAAGAAACACGACGAGAAAATCGAAATATACAGGCCTAATCTTTAAGTAAAGTGGAGGATACACAGTGGAACGTTGCAGCATTTACTAAATAGCTTAAAGTTAAACGACAATGAGATTTGAAGCCAGCGAGCCACATTAGGGTTAGATTTACTGTAAGCATTAAGGAAAAATTAAGGCTAGTGTACATTTAGGGTTAAAATTTCATTAACCAGTAACTTCATTGGTTTCTTTTTATCAAATTTTGCTGACTTGCAATACCCTCCTCATTTATAACCATTTAGGATTTCACGCAATATAGCTTGAAATGTTCAGTTCCACTTTGTGTCCGCAGCTTTAGTCAGTTCTGGCTGGATATTCCTGTCTTTAAAGAGCAAATGAACTGAAAATGATAGGGTAAAGTACATGAGACCGGTGCAAAGTCACGGAACGATGTAAAAATGTAGGATGCTGCGTTAGCGGTATATAAAACAGGGTAGAAAATTATAAGGTTGGTAGATTGCCGAAGACCCTTCTTCAGAGAGGGACAAAGTGCTTTCTACAGTGCAAAGTCAGATCGGTGCGCAAACCGGAGATTTTCTGTTGTGTTTACATGAGTGTCGTAGGAACGTTAAACCACATTCTTGCTGATATTTGGGCCATATGGTTGTTTCAATTCCTGGTTACAATAGCTTTCGTGCTGTTCGCCTCAGTATTGGCTGATCTCACGGGAATTTGCATTTTCATGAAGAAAATTTCGTATTGGTCTGAGCTCAATCGCGTCAGTCTAGCACCCAGAATGAGTCAAACCGATCCCACGTGATTTTTCGAACCGGTCTCATGTAAACTAAAATCAGGATTTGTATAAGAGGTCAGATCTTATCGCTCTCAAGTAGTTTTCCACCTAAGCCTGTCACATGATAATCCACATTTTTTGCACCCATGTCTCCACGGGCAACTAAGTGGCCCAAACTTCAATTTTACGGACAAACAAATCGGAATATGATGATTAGGACAGAAATGGCTAGAAATGGTTAAAAGCCGTGTTTGAAGAACTTTTCAAAGTGATTCTATGCACCTTGTATATTTAAAATCAAAAATGGATGAAATGTAAACCCCAGGGTTTTCCAGCAGCGAAAAAAAGACCTGGTATGCCCTATGGACATTTTAAGCTACGTCCATAGCCCAATCCAGCGCAGGAAAGTTTGACCCAATATCAGCTACATCCAACGCTCAAACGCATTAAGAACTTATTCATATTATACCTATTACTTGTGTCACTGGTATCGTAAAAGGCTTTATGGTTCATTGTAAAGAAAAAAGCCTCGTCGCACCCAATAATATAAACAAAACGATTTCGAAAGCGTTCGACGACACTATCTTCGAAAAAATGGTGATTGCGAAGGATTTGTAAGCTGCCAGTCCTTGTTTGTTGGAGCACGGGCAACCGTCAGAGTTGGTTGAATAAGTCATGCTGACCAAACGGAAGTGAATGTGTAAAATCGTTAACAAGTGTTTGAAATTCAGGTCAAAGGGCACTTAAGAGCGAACCGCGGACGAAAAGCGGACGGGGAATAAATCACACGAGCAACCAAGGTAGTGCTGTCGTGAGAATATCCATAGTGCACCTGTGTTCAACTGCGACCACATAGTCATTATCGAAACGAAAAAATTTGCAGTTTATCGACGCCATTCTCAAAACTTTTAACCTTCTAAAATGTTGAAAAAATGTAATCAATATAGCCTAAAGGGAAGTCGCACAGACTCAAAATACCATGGTGCGTGAACCAAGTCTCGAAAATGTTCATTAATTGCGTAGTAGTGTCACGCAATCTTTGATGAACTGTTACGTGCAGGTTCGCTGATTCGGTATATTCGACACTTCGGGAACTGTGTCTTTCACAATACTTTATTTCCTGTTCGTATATAAAGACGTCACGTTCTCCATCTCTTCTCCCCGACTTCTCTCCTCACTTACAATGCCTCTTCAGCCTTCTTCTATCGTGTCTAGAGACCAAGTGCCAAACCTTAGACGTTGGTGTCAAGGTCCAGGTTGGCTTGCAATGTTTCTTTGTGCTCTAGGAGTTACAACTAATTAATTGTTCAAGACAAGGTCTCTACTATTATTAATTTTAAGGAGTCCTTTATGCTTTGTATTGATTATTATTTGCCGTAAGCTAATTAGTCCTAATTTATTATGACATTCTGTTGAAATGAGAATTATTCTAGCACAAGTAGCTCTCTGATCTTTCTCCAGCAGCTTACGATGGCCTTTGTTGTTTTGTAAGGTCTCATGAATTTCACCTACACAAGCGAAATCACTGACTCGTCTCGGATTGTCAGTTATTTCGCAGTGGTCTCTTATTTGGATGCAAAGTTAAATAATCACAAGACAAGTGTTGCAAAGGATGTAACAAAGTGTTACTGTTTCGATACAATGATAATACTAGTACGTGGAAAATTTTGATGGTAAGGGACAATTTTAATGACAAGATTTAATGCACCGTGAGTCCTACGAAAACTAGTTATCGTGTAACTGCATATGCCATTTGTATACGATATTTAACAAAAATTGTTACTGCATCGAGCGGTAGTTGCGGTAAAAATCATCGTGGTTAATAAACGCTCGCCGGACAACGAGAAAGCAACCCAGTCTTCTGTTTACCCGCAAAGTAGCCTGGCCACTGTTCACCCCACAGAAATGTTTGCAATGTGTGTGAGCTTCAGCGGGTGGTGAAGCAAACACACGTCTTCCATTTCTATATCCATACTATGCGTAAAATTTTGTATATCGATCCATTTATGATCTGTATCGGTTTACTAGTCAATATTAGAATCAGTCGGAAACCAGTCGTTACCATGCACGAAGTTGGTGTTTTGGAATAAAGCAGGCGCTCGATATTAAATGTTTATCTTCAAGGACTCGGTGTTACACTCGGTTGCTCAGTGTTTAACTTCCTGATATGACATTCGGTCGACTACGAAGAACAAGGACTGCTAGTTTGTAAATCCTTTGATCGTTAGCTACCTTTTTTTGAAGATAGTTCCGTCGTATGCTTCGAAAATATTTTGTTTATTTTGTCCGAAGATGCCTTTCTCTTTGCATCCAACCGTTGAAGACTTTGAAGAAATTAATAGCAAAATCCTTATAAATAGTGCCTTTCCTGTTTCAGCCCTTTCCAAAGGAGCTGCTTTAATGTTCTGCTCTGCCTAATACCGCTTTATTTTACTCGACGATTTTACTCGTCAAAGGGAAAACCCCTGATATGAAAAGGGTTAATCGTGCCGGGAGCAGAGTCACTTTTAATAACCTCCAAACAAGTCTTCCAACCACTTCTATTTAATCAGTTTAGATTGTTCACGTCATCAGTTCTGGTTTGCTTGTCCGAAAATTTGACGATAGGACCACGTGGCACACCCGCGAAAAACTAAGACTTACTCATTAAAGTGCGCGTGGTATTGATAAAACGGCTCCAAACGTTTTGCTAAACTTCGTGTAATGGTTTGCTGCGCAGCAACGACTAATAGCAAAATCAAAATCCAAAATCCAGTTGTCCAACTCAAAATTTTTACGCGGATTTCCAAAACCTTTGTTCAAAAGTCGAACAGAAAGTAGGTCAAAAAGGCAGATGTTTACACCTTCCACTGAGGTCGGATCGAACAGAGTTAAAATGCGAATGAAACGAAATTTAGGTTTCTCTGCTTAGGAAGAACTCTGGAAATGATACAGTAACACTTAGTAAAACAGATTCCGAAAAATGTCATTCCTAACCTGTGATTGAAGTAAAGCAAAGAATAGACAGCAAGAAATGCGGTAATATTTCGACTCTATTTCAGGGCCGTTATCAAACCATATTATTTTTGTGACCCTAAAATAGAGTGGAAATATCACCGCATTTCTTTCTGTCTATTCTTTTCTTACTTGAATCACAAGTTAAGAATGACATTTTAGGAATCTGTTTAATTTTGTATTTTCTTAAACTGTTGGCTGGTTATAGTTTTTGATAGAGCAACCTATTCGACAGTTTCTCCATATCTCAACCTCGTTCTTGTGTTAACTTCCCAAATGACGAAGGACAGCTTTCAAAGCTCTTCCATATCACACTAAATCACAGTTCGCACTACATTCGTAAAGTACGTTGAGATTTCATCAACATGCAATTGTCGTAACATATCACGTCACACGGATGACACAATCATAATGGCGGTCTGAAAGTCCATAGTCTGAAGTTGAATATCACGGGGGTCGTCGAAACGTCAGTCAAACCACAGACAAATGCACAGAAAAAATTCCAAGTGTTCTGGGAGTAACCGGGAACATGCTCCCCTGGAAATTTTTCGAATCCATATCGCCATTCGCTGCAATTATGGAGCACTTTTCACAGAAATATGAGGATCTATAAGGTAGGTTTCGCCTATGTATTTATGACCTATATTGTTATATGAAGAAAATTCTTGTTTTTAGACTATTAGTGAACAGCATTTTCATGTATATCAGACAATTCTTATCAAAATGAATCTCATAAAGTTTTAGTGCAGTAGTACTATTTAGTTACGTACAGTAGTTTTGCTTATTATCCGTGGCAAGCTATTTACAAAATTTTGCATATTGCCAATTTCCTGAAAGCTAGACATTAACACCTCAAAATAATTTTGCCACAGTTACTTACAGATCATTTGCAGTCAATCCCTTGAGATTCAGAAGACCACAACACGGCGGCCATCTTGGTTCTACCTACAGTAAAAGTTGGAGTTCAACCAAGCCATTACGTCATGTGCTACCTTCTCATTAGTTCCAGACCCATCTGCGTCGGTGAAACAGCGTTTTCTGCCATTTAATGGACATGTTTTTCTAAGGGTCTGTTCATATGAGGTGTGACATCTCCATCTACCCGAATAGTTTTAACTGCAGGGATGTTTAATATGGTATGTTCATTTGAGGCGCGAAAACTGAATGGAAGAAATTCGTTGGAAAATATTATTTGGCTTGAAACCAATTGTCTTGAAGTGAGTCGATTGAAGCATGCGCAGTAAAAATAACTTCGTCCCGGCTAACCACGGTGAAGCATTCATATGGGAAAATTTCATCTCGGGAAGACGGATTTTGGCAGCTGAAAGCGAGATGTTGGCAAGCCGGGATATCTCGGTAGCCATATGAACACAATTTTAAAATATAAGAGCAAACACCAACTAGTTGAAATCCCACAAGAGTAGTCGTATTCTGCTACAAGGGGATGTCCTGCCTCTTATGAACAGGCCCTGACTAGTGGGGAATATTTTCATTCGATTTTTATATGCCAAAGACAAGTAAAATTGATTGTTATATGGCTTTCTCGTATCCTGAATTTTGATTGGTTGACGCACGGCCCATCAAAATGCATATCCGGACCGCTATCCCGGATATTGTCTTTCCTGGCGACAGTTTCAAAGATATTGAGTTCGGAAAAAGCCTGTTACACCTTTTGCTCTTCATTAAAGCAAAAGCGGTATTTATTTGAGCGATTTGCATCTTCAATAATGCGTTTCAAACTTCAGTAACATCAATTAAATTTTAATTGCGCTAAGAGGAAATTTAAAGTCTTAGGAAATCTTGCTGATCAAACTGTGGAACGCGATGGACTCAGAAACACTCTGAGCTCCAGACGGAACTCGAACGCACAACCTTCTGAATGCTAGCCAGATGCTCTAAACATTGAGCCACTAGAACTCAGATGGCAGAGCAAGGTTACTTACGGAATTTAAACCTGGGACGAGCCAGTCAGTATTGACTTGCTGGACTGCAAGCCGTGATCAGCAAAATTTCCTTTATAGTATCAAAGACTTTAATGGTATTAAACAGCAATCTGAAAATACAGAGGAAATTTATCAACAAAAAGATGAAGAAACATTAACAGTTATGCAGTATCATCAGCGTTTATCAAAATTCAACAAGAAAAATGGAAAGATCTACGATAACCCGTGGCGATAATCCGTACGGGTATGTGAAATGTTGCCCAAGATATAGCGGTTAAAACGTTATTTTACATGTGTACGTCTAGACTGAGGGTTACCATGGCTGAACAAAGAAGGAGACAGAGAATATTAAAGAGCCAGACCAGAACTATCTTAAAAATTTGCAATAAATTTCATTCTTCGTGCATTTTAATTGGTCTTTGGCGATGATCTATTGAAGAACAGATGCACGGATGGCGTCACTAAAATAGCGAACCAGTCCTAACTCCATCTCCGCGTATTTATCACGAGCCGATGACGTTGCTTCATTAGTGTCCGTTTTCGTGTTTTTCGATGCCCTAAAATTTTCCCGTAAGCTCTCAATCATCATTTTAAATATTTTCCTTGTACTGATTTATTTGTTTCTGTATAAAACAAATAGATTTTACTTTCCCGTTGTCTGCTCAGTTATAGATGCACAGAGGACGCCATAACGGGATAAGAACATCAGTGACCCAGTCGGCCATCGCCACGTGGACCACATTTTTAATTCTTACCAAGTTGTGACGTCATCTGTGCATCAATAACTGAACAGACAACGGAAAAATGAAGTCTATTTGTTAAATGGTTCTTACTTTGGGCGTTATCAACACTGACCTCTATTTAACTGGACTGCTGATCTCTGATACTCAGTTTGTGTTGCCAAAAAGGTCCTCGATTGAACGGCGCCATCTTGGTGTGTTATCCGACGAGTAATACTACAAAAAATTCCATTCAGAATTATCTTCGACGGGAAACTTGTAAAGATGTCCGAGCTTAGTCTAATTTTCGGCTTACCAACGAGTATTCTTAGCTTTCAAATTGTTGTCAACTCACTAAACTAGGTTTTCACTGGAGTTTGGTCCCATGCCCCTTTTCTATCTCATGAAACACATTTTGCATGTGATTGGTTGAGAAGGGCTTACGACATACCAAGATAGGGGACTTTTGAGGACATTTCCAGGGGATAACCCGCAGTACAGTTATGTAGAGGTCACTGGTAATCGCTCAACTGCAAGTGGAATAATATCCAGGTATATTATTGTTTGTTCAGCCATCGTAACGCTCACTCCAGCCGTAAACATTTGTAAAAAACGTTTTAGGCACTATATCTTGTGCTACTATTCCCTGTGGTTATTGTTTTAATCAGTCTTGTTTATAGACGTTATTGCTAGAAACCAGAAAGGGTTGGGAAACTGCTGGAACTTAGGAGTAAAATTATTGCTTCTAGATTATTGCGTTATCGCCAATTTACTCTTCATTTTTATTTTATTGACACGACAGATGTTGTTTCAACTGTACACGCGATGTCCTCGCATATTTAACACTTTAACGCATAATTTTTTTAATTTTCTCCTTTCTTCTCTATTTGTTTTGCTTTATTTGGTCTTTTTGTTCCTGGTGTCCGATATATTAGATACCGAGAACCAAAGAACATTCCAGAGAATAAAGCAAAAAAAAGAAAGAGAACAAGAGAAAACAAATTGAGTCGTTAAAGGGTTAAGGACTTTGAATATATCAAGAACGAAGTGAGATACGGAAGGCTGTGAACACAATCTATTATCTACTTGGGAGTGAATTAAAAAAACGTTTATTTTCAGCTCATGTGCTCTTTAAAACTACAAGGTTGTCGTATGAGCCTGCAGTAGATGGTACGTCAAATGACACGTCGAGGCTCCTGGTCTTTGCTTTGACATCAAGCTCTGGGCTTGGTTGTTCAATTGAAGTCTGGACAGCTTAACCAGCGGAGAAGCTTCAACGAGTAAACCGTGTTTTCTCCACATTCACCAACCGAGCTTAAATTTTATTTTCCGGGTCGAACTATCAAGTGGGAATCTCCCTACTTTGTGATAAACGTTCCAGGGGCGGATATTTTGCCAAAGGGCAAGGTTCACCAAGCAAGGTATGGTTCCAGTTTTTCAAAAGGGGTTGGTTAACCAGGCTAGGGACATGTTCTAGGCTCTTAGGGGAGGGTGGTAACTTTGTCAGTTAAATGGAGAGCACAATTAAAGAAAAAAAATACAAATAAAGCTCTTTTTGTAAGTGTATGCGGAAGTACGAAAAGATATGGGGTTAATTAAAACATAACATTGGTTTAGTACCACTAAATTCTGTAAGGATACTTAGAAAACTCATGAAAAGTATTTGGCGGACCAAGAACAATGTTATGTCTCAGTTAACTTCACGTATGTTCTTACTTCCATCCAGAATTATCCGTTAGTGCTAGTTCTCCGCGCGGTATGAAATCAGGATGTCGGAAGGTGAATCAAGTTGGAGAAAAATACCGAGAACGGAAGTATTCAGGGATATAAATCCCGTAGGGCCCATAGGACCCCAGGAATTTTTTCCCTGAACACCGACGTTTGAGGTATTTATCTAACTTAGTTCATGATGATTACCTCAACCAAGGTAACTAAGTGATTTTAAGAACGGCGGTACATCAAAGAAAACTGAGGTGATGATGAACTAAGGGGAGTTTAAAGCCCATAAACACTCTCCTTGGACCCGCTGCTGCGTTCAATTGTTCAATGTTTGAACAACACAGCTCACTCGCTACGATTTATCCGGTGGATAAGCTATCCGGGCTTTGAACAGCCAGACTGCGCAGCCTAAACATCTACAATGGTACGCAATCTCCTGGGCACAAAGTGAGATAGGTCCTTGTTTTTAATTCCCTTTTTTGTATAATCATCGCCTTGTTAGTCGCATTTCTTTTCTTCTGTAGAGATGACTTCGAGGTGAAGGAGATGAAAGATCCTAACAATCTCGCTTATACCAAAAAACACTTGCCATTTCACGTCGACTTGCCATGTATGAACAATCCCTCTGACGTAAGTGAATAGACGTCCGCAGTTTGGACATTTTAGTGCTTACACAAGCTGTAAAAAAAAACCAAAAAAGCTACGAAAGTGACTCGTTGACTTTGTTACGAAATCTTCGTGTTATTTTTTTTTCGTCCTCATATATTGCAGTAATATGTCACGGTAGTTTGTCAGAAGTAAACATTATTCGTCGAAAAATACCAGACGTTTTTTTTACGTCGACAATTGAGTCACCACGGGGGTACTGGTAGGATCCAGACCCTCACTTGTGTTCACGACTAATTTTCCATCTCTTTCATGACCGACGAAAAGCTAATTAGAGAAGGAGGTTAGACGTGCCTCACATGCATCAAAAACAGCCCACATATGTCATCATAACATGACGTCATCGCTTAATGTGACGTCATTACTTTGACCATCCACTAGGTGTCGTTGTTAAATATGTGGAAATTGTCTCAGACCACTCGGACTGAGGATACCCCTGAGGGTAAAAAGATTGTGCATGGTCTTTGTTTTGGTCGATAAATTCGTTTGTAAAGCGGTGGCTGCTTGTACTTTTTACTCGATCAGATGATGCAACTTTTGATCATTATGTCACTTCGCCAGGACAAGGCTATGGGTAGACGATCCAACAAATGCTGGTCAGAGAATTATTGCTCGATCAATCGTGCAACATACGGGTCATACGGAAGGTCAGCAGGTCAATACCCTCTTTGAATACTCGCTACTTATTGGTTGAAGTTGCAATGTGTCTATGTGAATGACATCAGCCAACTTTTGTAGCCAAAAATTCATTATTCTTTGGATTTGTTGTTACCTTTTTGGCAATTTAAACGTGCAATTTTCTCCTGACTTGCACAAACAACGCAATTTCTTGAAAAAGGCTATTCAGCCAAAGCTAGATAAAAGTTGCACAAGCAACGCGACAGCACAAAAAATCGCTCATCGTACATTAGGATCTGCTACCAATCCCGTACCTTGAGCAAGTAAATAATGATATTGGACTGTAGTGTTTGACTTTCTGGTTAATTTAGATTCAGAGCCTTCACTGCATAGAACTAAATGATGTTGAAGGTGGCTTGAACCTTTTTGTGGACGCCTTTAATGTTGCGAGTCAACTGAAGAAAACCAGTCCTGAAGCTTTTCAAATTCTGTCCCAGACTGACGTGCCTTTCGTAGACAAAGGAACGGATACTTTTGGCGAATTTTTCATGAGTCATTGTCATCGTATAATACAGTAAGAGAACTAAAGATATTCGTATTGTAAATCCCTAGTTGAATTCGCTATCTCACGGCTAGATTTCAACGACTCTTGTGTTAATCTGTAAAGCATTAGAAATGGATTATTTTTCTGCCAAGGTCTCGCCCCTAAACTCTCTATATACTCTAAGGATTACCTTAAATTGAAGACAAGAAAAGCATGCTACTCGGCCAGTCAGCTTTTGCCGAATTAAGTCCAATGCCCACGTAACAATGTATCTCAGTCGAACCAAGAATAACGCCTGAAACTCCCTTTTTTGTCAAAAAGCTATTCAGAACGGTGTTACCCGAATATGTCAGTTGTTTCACTTCTCGTTGTCCTGCTTTTGGGACCTCAGACAACGCATTACGACGAGAAACAAATCAGTCTTACGCGGCTTTCGAGAGACAAAATAAAATCTCATGCGATCAGAATACTGCAACAGATTCGCTCAGGTGTGCACTGGGGTTCACGTTGTTTGTGTAGCCGGAGGTTTTTCTCCGGGAGAAAAACCCATGCCACTGGTCAGAGACAACATTTTTCCCATGGACGCTCAGTAAATTTGGCCGAAGGAGGTAAACCGGTCACCAATCCAACTTTTCTACAATTACACAAACCCTGAAGTGACTAAATCGTCGATTTGAACTTGATTCTGGCAGTATCAACGAAAGTACGCCGCATCGTACCACAAATAGTTTGCAATCAATCTCTTGAAATTCAAGAGACAATGATACGGCGGCCATCTTGTTCTCACATACAATAGAAGCGAATAGAAGTTAATGAGATTCTTTTGTTGAAGTTCAACCAAGATGGTGGCCATGACATCACATGCAAACCATATTTACGCATATTTTTTGTCTATTTTAGGCTCAATGAAAATGGTCGCCTTCAAAATATTATTTACAACAACACAGTCAGAGACGATTCTTTCCGAAATGCAACACCGGAGGAGACCATGAAGTTTTACGATGCATACTATAAGTTTGGCCGAATGTTGTACCGCCCTGATAATGTTGTACATCACCAGCTTAAACCTGGTCAAATGATTCAGTTTCACAACCTTAGAGTCTTGCACAGCAGGACTGCGTTTACGTTGAAAAGGGAAAACGCGTCGAGGTGGCTGCATGGAATCTATTTCGGATGGGAAGTTATCTTTTCTAAACTCAGGGTTCTGCGCGATAAACTTGGACTGGTGGCACCGTATATACACGAACAATCCAACGACTTTTTTTAACAAAACATAAACTTTTGTTTAATAGACCACCCGTGAGAAGGAGTTTTTGGTCTCGAGGCACCGAAAAGTATACAGAAAAACGAAGCGATATCCGAGTTTTTTTCGACTAATTATGTTCGAGGTGTTTTGGTATCAGATGCTCGTGCATGTGTTAAGAAGTCCTATACTTTTACTTGTTTATATAATTTACTAATATCAGCGCTGCTGTAGTCAAACCTACACCTTACAAATGATCGATTGATTGATTGTTTAGGTCAATTA
This sequence comes from Nanipora kamurai, assembly GCA_036872915.1. Lineage (NCBI taxonomy): Eukaryota > Metazoa > Cnidaria > Anthozoa > Scleralcyonacea > Helioporidae > Nanipora > Nanipora kamurai. The sequence goes on along the minus strand of JBAHVQ010166917.1, from coordinate 2,596 downwards.
GGTCTTACCAAGTTGTCGTCAATCTACTGTAGGTCATTTTCGATATGATACAGTTTATCTCCCGACTAAGCATTTCCTTTGTAATCTCACCTGCGTTACTCACGCCAACATTACAACTGAATACTGTACGTCGTGACTTACCTTATATCGAAAAAATAAAGCCGTTTTGCTTCACATGATAATTTCTTTTTCTTCACTGATGTAAAACAAAACATAATCCAAACAGGAGCATCTTGTAAACCCAAGATTTGAGTTAAAAAAACAAGACCAAGAGATGAATCAGTGATATTTCAAATCTTTAACTCAAATCTTGGGTTTACAAGATGCTCCTGTTTGGATTATGTTTTGTTTTATATTTTTCAAATTGCATTGTCAGCTGGTATTGGTTTTTATACATGGATGTATCTAGTTGTTTCCACATCCAGCTTATCCAGATAGATTCACTTTATTTTATTTTGTAACATTTATATACAAAAATACAAAATACATTAAATAAATTTGGAAATAGGATTCGCAGGTAACACAATAAAACCATCAAAATTTAAATAACAATTATCATTTGTCAGGCTAACAGAGGAAAGATAGAAGTCCAAAGTTTCTTATGTGATTGCATGAAAGGGTTTGAATGTTTCTGTCGAATATAATTTACATCTGCTGTTTCTATACCAAATAAAGTATTCAGACGTGGTATAAATAGCTTAGAATTATATTTGCCCCTCTAAGGTTGTGGTGATAAACGTGATTTGATTTATAGAAAATCTCTGAAAACTGTGATTTATTTAAAACATGGCCTGACTTTGATCTATGCTCTCAACTCCACTGGAGTTTTCCATCCAAGGAGGTTGTGGGACGGATTTGATTGGCTCGGTTCATTTGTCTGGTGCATCTGTCGTGAAGTTTTGCCTGCAAGCAGGCAAACAAACGACATGAAAGATCAGCAATGATTAAATCTGAAACTTCACAACAGTAATCACAATACGGTTGCACCAGTGCTCGGTATACTGATTACATTTTATTACGATCTACGTAATGTTTCATCTTTCTCATGGCACTAAAATAGTTATTCTTTGAAATTAACTCAATACTCTTGTCCCAAGTTGACACTTTCTTGGTCACGGTTGCCATAGCGGCTTATTAATTTTACTCTTGTTAACACCAGACAATAGTTACTCTGGCTAACGCCTGACGATTATATTTTACTCGTTAAGAGGAGAGACACTGAAAACCCGAACAATGTTGGGTAAAGAATTGGTCATTTTGAACTCCCACGTACCTTGGGTGGCCACACGAAAACCTCAGCTTGCGTGTACACCCTCCTGTAGTGTAATGTATTTTTCAATCTTGCGCCCACGACATCGACTTTGGGCTTGATTTTGTTGCACAGGGTGTCTCAAAAAAAAAATAACCCTACTTAATTTCGAGATGCTGTCGCTCAACATGCGGTCCAAGTGATAAGTTCATAAACCTATACTAAAACCTACCTTTCCTACTTCATTGTTTGAAACTTCACAGAAGAGAAAAATTAATTATTTGCAGCTTGCTGTGATTGGGTAGCGTATTCTCGTGCTCTATATTTCTGTTGACCACTGCAGAAACAGGGGAGACTGGTCGAGGCTTCACACAATGGCTTGAGGTGGTAAGGCTAAAGTATTCTGGGATATTTTGCGTGGCCAAGTCTTCAAAATGGCGTCCATGTTGGCGTCGTATTTTGAGTAAAGTTGATTGATTTCTTGCAAGGAAATACCTGAGAATATTAAATGCTTCGTATCGATCGTATTGTCTTAAGATAGGATACGGTTTTATACACGGAACTAACCTCTTGATAAGTTCCAGTTTTCTGTCACTAGTTTTTGCCCCTCCACATACCAGCCTTTGGAGATTTAGTAGTATTTTCGCATTGAAGTTGCTATTTTAAATTTCCCGCGTCCACCCAAATGACCCCAGAAACTCTTTCGAAGTAGCATTCGTGCTCAAGCTGCCCGACGTTTCTGGAGTAGTCAATGAAGTGCCGAATAATTCTATGGCCAAGGCCCAGCACAATGGAACGGTGCCTGAGCCACTGTCTCTCGCCGTAGTGCCAGCCCGTGCAAACTACCCAAGGGACCGGTCATTTAATTTTTGAACAGGGGGTTGGGCAATTTTTGTTCAAAAGGATCTTTTATAACCCTTACGATATTTCTCTTTCTGTAATTATGCGGAAGATTTCAGTGATAATGCGGTAGAAATTGGCATCCGTGCTGAGAACGAGGGAGACGCGCTGGAGAGGAATCTAAAACTCGGGAGTCTCCAGCGAGATGTGGGAGGGTTGGCAAGTATGTGGCTTTGGGCACCATTGGCGTCTGAAGGCTGCAACGGTGAAACAGATGTTCTCGGAAGGATTAAGTTTATAGTTCAAAGTCCCCTCCCGCCTAACCCTAACCCTAATCTTAACCCTAACCCTAATCTTAACCCTAACCCTAATCTTAACCCTAACCCTAATCCTAACCCTAACCCTAACCCTAAACCCTAACCCTAACCCTAAGTAAAGTGTATTCGAACTGATTCGAACGAGCAATTGATGTGAAAAATTTGCATTTTTGGCAAACATCCAGATATT
>JBAHVQ010166887.1:0-19892 GCA_036872915.1 Nanipora kamurai | reverse complement strand
AGTTGGCAGAGCACTGCACTAGATTCGCAGGGTCGCGGGTTCGATTCCCAGCCGGAGGCCCTAGAGTTGCAATTTTTCTCAACTGGTCCCGGTTGGGTCTCAAAAATATATCATTCTGACACTCGAAAATTTCCATCGCCACTTATAAGATCATTTCATGTCAACGAATGTTAATGCCTAATATTCCTTATTTATAGATTATTCGTCTAGACAGATTATCCGTCTCCGGTATAAATTTAGCCAATGTTTCAGATCACTTCTCGCTAAAAGTCGAGAAATACGAGCCGGTACGACTCGGAATCGAAACTGCTCTTGGAGTTTAGAGCAGAAACTGAAAATATTGGATCAGATCTGAAATCGGCCTGGACTGTAAACAAAATGCGGGCTATCAAATCCAATTCAGTACACATCACCTTTCAGAATCTTATGAAGTCTGCGACGATTTGGCGCCTGTTGCTTTCATCCTGTTTTCTCGGTTCGTTTGCAAATTTACACAGCTACTAGGTCAGCCAATCAAGAGTAAGGAGCAAAGATGGTTGGAGGTCAGTAGGCACAGCCCACAGAAAAGTTCTCGCTACTATGCCCTGTCCACTCCTAGGAAACACTCCCCATCTCACAATTTTCAGTCAACAATGAAGTGACAATGAAATGGGTAATGGCATGGGTGTAGTTGTCCCTCTCAGATGAAGGGAAAATATACTTTTTTTTAAAATGTTTCCTTTATCAAATGCAGTTTTAGAGCATTTTCAGGGTTTTAAATACAACCTCTCCTGGGTGGCTAGCTGTTCCATAGCTATGTACTGAGAAGAAGAAAAGACTTATTTTTGTCTCTGGGTACCAGTGGTCAGTATCTTTTTTGACCTGTGTCAGCTAGATCTACTGCAGTAGGGGATATTTTTTAGTGTCTTGGGTCAAGTAGGCAAATGGGCAGACAGATAAACTTGTGAGTCTCTACCCACTTATCCACCTGTATGTAATAATTCAGAAGGCAAAAGAAGATTCAAAGATGGAAAAAGTGTAATTATTAAGCCAAGTTAATACTAAAAATTCAAGAAATTACACATTGTATCCCTGGTCAGAAGTTTAGGTTTAACTTACCAAAATAAATGCTGCTCAATTCTGCATTTGACAGTGAGGACTGCAATGAAGTTGATGATACAACAGAAGCATGACCCTGCATTTCCATGTTCTCAGAAGATAATGTTAACAAAAATAAGTGTTGCTGGACTTAACATTGCCTCAGCACCAATTCGTCAGTATCATGCAAATCTGAGATGTATTCAAGTATGTGAAGTTGCATTATTTAATGGTCCCCATGTTTGTCACAAAGTAGAATCGTAATTTTTCTGCAATTATTATCTTTGGCTGATTCCTCTCCACACAGTTCTGACCACAGATGCTTGACCTAGAAAATGATTTTCAAACATCAACAGTCTTATAAAACAAACAAAGATCAGAATTTATTTGGAAAATGAGCTCCCTGTAGGCTTGTAGCCTTTAGTTGACAGTTCTCAATTTATTTGTAGTTTCAATGCCTCTAATTTCATTGAGCTGCAACAAGGCTGGTTCCTACAACTTTGTTTTTATAATGCTATGACCAAAGCTGTGGCAACATGTCAGAATAAGCAGCAAGAGTCTTGTGAAGGCAGCTCCCCTGAGTAATTCTTAATGGGGTGATCTATTTGACAACAACACATTGCTCAGATTCATGTGTAAGTGATTTTTCTATGACAGCAGCAAATACACCTGTACAGACATTATCTTAAAGGTTTTGAAGTTGTCTTATATATTTCTTATGACATTACACTTTAAAGTTTTAAGCTGGGCTTTAATCTTTATTCTTCGATTACATTTTCGGCCCGGAAAATCAAATTGCCATGATTGTATAGACATACTGAACTTTTGGAAGTTAGTTTAGTTGAATAAATAAATTTATACAGAGTGATTTTAACAACATAAATTATCTACTTTCTTACATTTTTCATTGGGCAGAGCTTTTTTTAAAAATTCATGATCTTTATAGCAAAAAATCTGTCTATACTTACTATAACTCCCCCAATAATTTACTACTTTATTCTTTACTAAGATGTCTATCTTTCAACCAATCTTAAGGAATCACTAATAAAGGCCAGGCAAAGATGGCACGTCTTAATTGCTATAATCAGGAAAATACATCAAAGCTCCAATGGCATTGTTATGATTATAGTAACATTCTTATTTGATAATTGTATAATTTGTAACATATCTCATTCCAATATATGATACTCTTAAAGTTTGTACTTACCAGTGAGCACTCTTTCAAGGTACAAATGTAGTTGGATTCACTCTGTATGGAACATATACAGTAATTATTTCAATAGAAATGCTCATAAATAAAGACCAGGTTAACTACAGCATGTAAAACAAACTGTAGGGTCAAACACCTTAACATATGAATTCAACAGCAATTAGGTTATTGTAGACTTTCACTAAAGAAGGAACAGGACATGCAATCATGTTCTGCACAACCGTGGAGCCACTCAGACTGTACAGTAGTCCCACTACTTTCTTGCAAAACATGTAATACAAACTTACTGTTATTACTGTACGGGTATATACTTCATCAATGACTGAATGTGTCAATATTGACACTACAGTATGTTTAATCTTGAGTTTGGTTGAAGATACAGTAAACAGATGTAAATTTTTTGTGTTTTAATGTTGTCATTCGTTAGTTTATTCAATCATCCATTCACATGCTGTTTTATCATACTTCCTACATCAAAAGTGCATTTTCCCAGAGTCTAAAGGGCATACAGTAGCTCAAAAATTTTGGGGGGTGAGTCCCAGACTTCCCTTAAAAATCCTCTAGCCCAGATTGCTTCCCAGCCCCACCACTTTTAAAATCACTCCACAGTCCCTGTAAGGGGAAAACTGGGAATGAATATTGTATGTAAGAGCCCACAGTCCATCTTGGCAATGAGATCCTTTACGGCTAACAACAGTTAGTCAGTTAAAAACATTTCTTGTTTAAAATAAGAGCAAGACATGCCATTAAAGTGCCTATCTCACCAGTGTTGGGATTTTACCTATTCATATTCTCTGAGTCTTCTCAGCAAAATTGCAATTTATCTTGTTGTTCAAAAATTTCATCTTCATGGACTTTTTTCACTGTGAAAGTTGGCCACTTTGAGAGTTTTTTATATCATGGCCAGAAGATAAAACTAGTAATGACTGGGCACTTGTGATGTTGTTGCGTGTGTTGCATGTGTTGCGTGCATGTGATGTTGCGTGTGTTGCATGCATGTGATGTAGTGAGATATATTTGGACCTTTGTTGACCTTGCTTTCGTGCATCGGTGAGCGAAGTCTCAGGACAACAACAGGAAGGTGCCTTGGCCCACAGAGTGGCATGGCGGATATCCTTCATTAGTTCGTGCTTGATTAGTCATGCAGGAACGTTCTGTAACAAATCACATAAAAGGCAGAGCACTACTCGGTTTTGCGTGTTGTTGTTTTGTTCATAAGGCGATAAAGCCTGAATAACATCATCAGTTATACCAAAGAGTTGGTCAAAGTTAATTGAAACCAGAAGAAACCTCAAAGTTAAACAAAACCAGAAGAAACCAAAGAAACAAACCCAAAGTCTAAAGAAACGAACAGAATCAAGAGTTGTGCTCAGTCTTCGACATAAGAGATAAGTTGAACTCTTAGAAGTATAATAATTGTTAAAGTTACAAAGTATAGAGATGCTAAATTTGCTTATTGTAAGAAATACCAATATAGTGGAAATAATTTGGAATAAATAGTTAAAATATAACTGGTTTTGTATTCTTTGTTGTGAGCAAATGAACCAAAAAGCAAGCCAGATAGACATAGTTAGGGACCGGCTCGTAACAATGTCAATAAAGGAAATCCCTCACTGAAAGAAACAGTGTTTACATCATAGAATTTTGTGACAATGACAATGGCCGGTTTGTAAAAAATTGGGTAAACTGCAAAGGAACCTTCACATTTTACTACGTAAATTATTAAACTGTTTAATGGGAGTTCCTCCATTGATGTCACAAGTGCTCACTCGTTATCAGCTTCTTCTCCCAGCACTGATTTGAAAAACTCTCAAAACACAAAATCACCAACTTTAACAGTGAACAGTTTTGACAATGAAAATGGAATTTTTGAACAACAAGATATATTATTATATACCAATAGTCAAAGTCCCCTTTTTCTAGTGTTTCATTGGTTGAGAGCGTATCACGTGAGAGACCAAATTAGGCTGTCTCCCTTGCAACAGCGCGAGAAGGAAACAATACATTATCGACCGGGGAATAACAAACAAAATCACATGCACCATCACGTGAAGACACGACCTTTGGATGATCTTGTGTACTTTTTCACATAAATTGGATGCTTTTTAAACATTTGATAAATTTATTGAAATTTAAATTTTCGCTTGTTCAATTGTTCTTTACTTTGTTCCTTTGACTATTGGTATATAATAAAACACTTATTTACTGGGCCCTCAGGAAAGCAGTGTGTTTCCCTTGGGCCCAGTAAATAAGTGATAATTGCAATTTTGCTTAAAACAACCCAGCAAATACAAATATGTGAAATCCACATAAGTGAGCTAGGCACTTTAAGTTTAGTTAAACACTTAAAATATTAATGATTGATGTGAGTATTTACTCACTGATAATCAATAGTTATAAATTATAGTTATTACCTGTAGCTATTATTGATTTTATTTGTTACTTATTAGCAATTATTATTTATTACTAATATATAACAAAGAAAACTGGATATCATAAAGCGAACATTAAGTCTAATTTCCAAAACACCAGTGTGGCATCACAAAAATAATTATGCAGTGAAAAGACTGCATTTGGCCAATTACGACTTCCCAGAGTCATCAATTATACTTACATTTACTTTATAAACTTTTATGTATTCTGTTAGAAATAACCACATAATATCTTATTTATAAATTCATGTTAGTTACCTTATTCCACACTATATATACCTTATCATTTCATATCACACATTATATCAATATTAAATATCATACCTTCATAGTCTACATTAACTTAAGTGTATTAAGAGGGGCCAGGGCAGATGCCCCACTCTGAATAAAATCACCTGGCGTTTATAGCTGAAACAAAATTCTAAAGTCTGCTCTCGTCCGTACATATTTTAACATGAAACAATGCGTTATGGGCATGAATTTGTAACGTGATACAACTGACTAACCACACGGTCACGTAAAAATCTTACTGTTTGTTTATAGGCGGTACCAATGGCGTGATTTCGTCGAGCTGCTACAGCTTGTTGCGGTCAATCTTGTTGCGGTTTGTCACGCCATCTTGAAGAGAAATATCAACAATATCAGAGTTGTTGAAACAACATGCCAACAGCAAGTACGATGCTGTCGTCAACATTGTAAAAAGTCTATAAAAACCCCATCCAGATTTGTCATTGATTCGATTCGAGGCTATGCAAAAAAAGATATTGGTAGTGTTACTTTCGACAAGTTAGATACAAGTTTCTGGAGGTTTGTCGCAACTACTCACAAGGAACAAACTGGCAATTAAAAAGTTCCTGCACGTTTTAGAAACTTGCTATAAATAAAAACTACTGAAGTCAGATTAATATAATCGTTGCAGAAAATGATCATTAACAACAGCTTTCTGAATCCTGGAACACCACAGGGCATTCGCGTAATGAGTATAAAATAAATAAATCAGCCGACATCCGCAAATGACCTATTGAAAGCAAGAAATCAGATATGATATTTCGAATTCTAACCTATGCTTTGACCAGTCATTCCGGACCTCTAACTGACGCAGAATTTTCTACCTTATTCTACTCTTACCCACATCTTTGGAGCGGAAAAAGCCCAGTATCAAGAAAACACTCTCAGATGACCTTCCTGTCTTTCTTAAGTATTTCAATAATTTGCCACAAGCTGCCACAATTTGAAACTAATGATACACTCTACACGTGGATTATATCGCGCGAGACTCGTGAAACGCAATTCGCGTGATTTACCGGTGATCTTATCACACCGGATTTCAACATGGCAATCGAGGTTCTGGAAAGCAAGTTACCAAAGAAAGAAGTTAATCCAGACATGCACAGTACCGACAGGTTGCGTGTTCTATCACTTAACTGCTGGTAAGAAAATAGCTTGGTGTTGTTGCATCCATTTGTTAAGGTTCTTTGATGTGTTTCACTTTTGGAGCAAAATGTGGACTGCATTCGTTCAGTACAAAATCCATTCATAATGCAATAAATTTTGTCAAATAAAATTTTAAAAAAGGCGGAATTTATTCGTTATTTAAAACAATTGACTGATGTTTAAATGCATCCTTCAAATTCACATATTGTCGCTCAGGTACTGGAACTTCTATCCGGAATCGTTGCTCTATCATTAATGGTATAATGAGTTTATTGATTCTAGATTGGCCCAAATTTCTCTGCCAGTATCGGAACATATTGATGGATACTTAATTTCTTAAGAACTTGTAGCCAAGCAAAACTTAAGTACTTGTACCTAATTTAATGGAGAGATGTGCTCAAAGTTATTTGATTCATAAATTGAGACAATTTCTGTCTTTTAAGCTTTGTGTAAGTAAAATTGGTAAAGCTGGCAGAGCTTTAGTCTTTCTTTTGAATTTCATCACATAAGTATTCTTATATCTACTTCCAATATAACAATTAATTGTATCTCTACACTTACAAATACTAAAATTGAAAGTTATTTTAATTTTTGTTTAGATATGGGATATTTTTTTTTGCATACTTTTGATAAATGCAGACAAAGAAGTACTTCATCTGAGATTATGAAATATTCTAATTGTTCTTGCCAATATTAATGGGACCATATTAAAATATAAAAACAATATCCCAACAGGGAAATGGCATGGTTCTTCATAGAAAGCATGCAAGATTAAATCATGCATGCCAAGATTCTTGTTCAAGAGACATTACTGCTCCAACATTCCCACTCCAGAAATTCTTAGATATACCTTCTGGTTACAGGTGGCAGCAGTGCTGTACTTAACCATGCACATATTCACTCAAGACTGTTGCTGTTAATATTAACTTTGAAAAATAAATGATGAGAAAAATGGTAGTAATTAGTAATGGTTGATAATCATTGTCCAATTAGAGTTGGTAACAGATGTATAATAGCTAAAAGGTGTTAAGGTTAAGGATATAACATTTTGGGAAAGTGTTTTAATCATCCAGCTAATTTATTTTTTTTTGACTGTATTAAAAGTCATTTTTAATTTTTGAGTTCAAAATGAACTGGAGAAATTCCTGAAAACCAGACATCACCAGAGAAGCTTGTTGTTTCTGGAGAAGTGTCTGAAAGACCAGCATTTCTGGTTGAAAACCAGAGTGTTGTCTTATCAACTTTGTGAAACAGTTTTTTAAAACATCATTTTCAAAAATTTGGTTTATGAGTTAGCTTAAAGATAATGATTCCAAAATCTAAGCAAAAAGTGGTTACTTTGTCAGACATAAACTGGTACTATTTTATCAAGAAAGCAGATCACTCTTTCCAGTAACAAAGACTGGCTTAGCTAGCGCAATTCATCACCCTTGCTGATTTTTTATCATTAACAGCACTCAAATTTAATCTCTCTCTCTTCCTTAAACTACATCAGGGGCATACCATTTGTATCAAGCTTGAAAAAGGAACGTTTTGATGCCATTGGACAAGAATTAAGCAAAGGAAATTATGACATAGTGTCACTTCAAGAGGTAAGTTGAACCTTAGGTAATGTTGTATAGTTACATATATTAATGTACTGTATAATGTAACATAAGCATTTAGGCTGAGGTGATATGAATCCCAACCTGGTATAATATTGCAGTACTCCCTGCATCATTGTGGCCTGGCTATAAAATTAGTAGAGAGGAGAGACAGACTGATTGACAGACAGATGGGAAAGAGAGAGAGAGAGAGTTGAGGGAAACAGATTTCAATAGAAGACATGTAGTAATCTTGATGGATGTAACACCACAGTATGTCCTTGGGAGTTTATTCAAATTATAGAAAGGACTCTAAAGGAATCATTTGAATTCTGGTTTGTATTTTCTGTAGGTATGGGACAAGAAGGACTATGAATATCTTCGAATTGTTTTAGAGACTGTTTTTCCTTATTCCTATTATTTTTATGGGTGAGTACCAGTACCCAGTTTTATTATTTTATCAAGAAACCTCCAGTGAAGAATTAAACTTTCATTCATACTTCACATACACTGCAAAAAATTGCTTTCTTATTTTAAGAAAAAAAAAAAATCCTAATTTAAGAATTTTTTCTTGAAATAAGATAAGTTTTTCTTGGGAGAATTATAAGAAAATTTTCTTGTACAAAAATTTTTTTACAATAAGAAAATTTCTCAAATTTGTTGAGAAAATCATCCTTATTTAAAGAAATTACTTCTTTGCATATCAGATATTTATCATTTTAAGAACTTTTTTTTTCCAACAAAAATAAATTTCTCAATTCAAGAAAAAAAATTCCCGATCTAAGAATTTTTATTAAAACAGTGATTTTTTTCAATTCAAGGAAAAAAATTCCCGATCTAAGAATTTTTATTAAAACAGTGATTTTTTTCAATTCAAGAAAAAAAATTCCCGATCTAAGAATTTTTATTAAAACAGTGATTTTTCTCAATTCAAGAAAAAAAATTCCCGATCTGAGAATTTTTATTAAAACAGTGATTTTTCTCAATTCAAGAAAAAAAATTCCCGATCTGAGAATTTTTATTAAAACAGTGATTTTTCTCAATTCAAGAAAAAAATTTCTTGTATTAAGAATTTCCTTTTTCTTAAGAAAATTATTTTTTGCTGTGTAGCACAGGAGTGATGCAGGGAAATCAAGTATATCTTTGAGATTATTCAAGTAAATCACTTGAAACGGGTTTCGTTTAGTACCATGAGACAAATACATATACACGCGCAATTTTAAGAGACTTTCTTACATAGCTTCAACGATATGCCTAAAGCTAATGTCACATGCTACGATTTTCCAAGCAACTTGTGCGGCGAAAGCAATTTGCTGTAGTTGCGCGAAGAATTACATCATGGAAAACTCCTTATGCAACTCGTTTTACAAAACTGCACGTTGCACGAGAAAGTAAAATCAAGATCTAGTGGTGCAACTGTGTTACGAGCCGGTCCCTAACTATATCTACGTGGCTTGCTTTTTGGTTCATTCGCTCGCAACAAAGAATACAAAACCAGTTATATTTTAACTATTTGTTCCAAATTATTTCCACTATATTGGTATTACTTACAATAAACGAATTTAGCGTCTCTATACTTTGTAACTCTAGCAATTATTATACTTCTAAGAGTTTGACTTATCTCTTATGTCGAAGACTGAGCACAACTCTTGATTCCGTTCGTTTCTTTAGACTTTGGGTTTAGTTCTTTGGTTTCTTCTGGTTTCGTTTAACTTCGACCAACTCTTCGGCATAACTGATGATGTTATTCAGGCTTTATCGCCTTATGAATAAAACAACATGCAAAACCGAGTGGTACTCTGCGTTTTATATGATTTGTTACAGAGCGTTCCTGCATGACTAATCAAGCACGAACTAACGAAGGATATCCGCCACGCCACTTTGTGGGCCAAGGCGCCTTCCTGTTGTTGCCCTGAGGCTTCGCTCACAGATGCACGAAAGCAAGGTCAACAAAGGTCCAAATATATCTCACTACATCGCATGCATGCAACACACGCAACATCACATACACGCAACAACTGCAACAAATTTCGACAAGTAGCATTACTACTTTAGCGTGTAACACCCGTTCATCCAACTGCAACAACTTTTTTTCGCAAGTTGCATGAAAACTCGCTTCGTGTAACGTTATCATAACGTTATGACCCAGTATTATCAGCGTTCGAAGTAAGCGGACGTTCGACGCCGAAACCCCCCAGAACTGTGGCGAATACCCCCAAAATTGGCCGAAGAAGGATGACGGTTGCCGGTTGAGCAACCTGGAAAATTTGATTTTCATTACTACGGAGAAATGCTGATCCGTCAGATTTTACGCAAGTACGTGGTATCTCGCTGTAGTGGTGTACTAAACCTTTCGACAGTTCGATAGGTACTTTTACACATCCAGGCATGGTGGAAAAACAACGATTTTAAAGATGAGATTCTTTAAAAAGAACTTTAAAATCCTCCACTTTTGTCGGTCTTATAGTCCTAATATTTTATTAATTTTAAAAGCTCTCTTAATCAAATTTGACACATTAAAATTAAAAAACTTATAAGCATTGGCTTGTATCCCTTCTTAGCATAAAAAGCATTGGCTTGTATCCCTTATTCCCTTGGGTTTTCTTTCCTTTTAACCTGCTGCTTATTACCCGTCTGCTTGTTACCATTCCTTTGAGGCCTCTGCCGATCCTCCTCCTTTTCGGTTAACTGATCGACGTTTTAAAATAGCAAATGACCACCCATCATTTACATCTCATTAGCTAGTTTGTTATCGATTTTTAAATCCTATTAGTCGTCTTTTCGTCACATGTTTCCTTCTCAACATAAAAGCACCACTTATTTTTTCCATTTTACGTTTCACTCCGACGAAGGGCCTTCGCTCGAAACGTCAGTTTAATCACTCTTAAGTTCCAGCACTTTCTCTAACCTTTTAACTGTCTACACAGCCGTTCAACACTGCCGACGCAGCACTATATATTATTTATATTATTTTTATATGACTAGTTATATACACGCCTAATTCCAGAGAGTTATCATAGTGCAATATTTTCATAGTACGCTATTGCCTGATTTCATATCGCGTGGAGAACTGGCACTAACGGACAATTCAGGACCGCGGAAAGAAAATATGTGGGGTTAACTGAGACATGACATTGGTCATGGTTCGCCAAACACTCGTCACCGGTTTTCCAAGTATCCTTACTGAATTTGGTAGTACTAGACCAAAATGTTATGTCTCAGTTAACTCCATATATTTTTATACTTCCGTCCGGAATTACTCGTTAGTGCCAGTTCTCCACGTGGTATGAAATCAGGCAATGGTTGTGATTTACTTTATATTTTTAATTTTATCTACTTTTTAATTTTCTAGTAATTTAACTTGTAAATGCCAATGTCCAAAAGAGAACATTTCTGGCAAAATGCGAAAAATTTCTCACGAAATGACTTTTGGACATGCGCAGTATCAACTTTTTTTATTCGGAGCGAAAAAATTTCTCTGCGCTAGAAAGTTGGAATGGTTTGAGCTCTTCACGTTCTTCGCAGAATTTCTCGTTAAATGTTTTCTCGAGGACTATTTCGGGGGAAAATTTTCTCAACGAAAATTCGGCTTAAAGAAGAGCAGGTAGGCCGATTCAATTGGGCTATGCTCCGTCTACCCCCCTGTTATCTCTAACTCGGTAGTAAATTAATTAAATAAATCAATAAACTTTAAAAAATGCGGAAGACTGCTTGTTTCCTACTGTAGTTCCTACGTCGCTAAAATTGTAGCACTATCGTGCTTGATTTCGTGGAAGACACCAGTTATCTGTCATGATGTTTAATGCCCTTCTGCAATTTTAACTGCCCAGAAAGTGAATAAATATGTTGTTATCAACTGACTTTTCAAATTCTGTTGTCAAAAATAATTGTTACGCTCTTAAACGACATAGAATTGAAACGAGTGAATGCGAAGGTTTTTGGTATATCGTGATGCATTGTGGTATTCAAGCAGTCATCTTTGCATTCCGAGGGTGGCTCCTCACAGTTTCTAGTTATACAGATTGCAATTAGTATATTCGTCATTTAAGAGTATTTCTATCTTTAAAATAATCTTAAGTTCGGTTCAGAGTGTATTTAACTGGAACTGAAATATCATAAACGTAAACATCAAAATTTACTGTTGTTACTATGGTAACCACAGCGTTGGAACTGTGGGATAGTTTTTAAGATTTTCACAATTAAGACCCTTTATCTTCGGTTTTCGTCGGTGAGTTTTCTGAAAATGTGTAGGAGGTGACGTATTCCACTGAAGAAAGGTATAGTAATGCGGTTAATTACAATTTCTCAATGTAGCAGAACATGTTAAAAATTAACTTTTGCAACGGTTACCCTTTTTGCTTAATTTTCCAAATTTCAAAGAAATTAACCAAAAAAATGTCCAGAAATTTATCATTTGTAATGACGCGGACGGTGCTCTGGTGATAGAATATAGATTAGACAAGATTGCTATGTACGCGTGCGTGCAAAGTCATATTTAGTTACCAATTCCCTATTGAAAATTCTTCAGGGAAGCCACGTTAAGTATCTCCGCATAAATAGAGAAAACGGAGGTTCTGGGCAATATCGTAAATTAAATAGTTTTATTTCCTTTCGGTCTCACTTAGGGGTGTCTTTGGAACAGGAATGTGTGTGTTTTCCCGTTACCCGATCCTCAACACGTTTGTCTATCCATTCGCCCTGAGTGGTTATCCTTACGCCTTGTATCACGGCGATTGGTTTGGAGGAAAAGCTGCTTGTTTTGCTCTCATTGACCATCCCAAGATGAAGATCCATTTCTTTACGTCCCATGTAAGTTGACTACAAACATAGATAAGTTCATATAAGCGGTAATTAAAGGAAAGCAGTACCAAACTGCCGTCCCCGAAGACAAATCGATATCAGTTCTGTTTGTCGTCTGTCGTAAGTACGTGGGATGCTTTTTTGTGTAGGATTTACCTTACCTTAACAGAAGCTTTGAATCTAAACAGAATACGTTGAAATTCCTCTTTCGTCTGTCGTGAATACGTGGAATGCTTTTTGTGTAGGATCCACCTTACCTTAACAGAAGCTTTGAATCTGAAAAGAATATGTTGAAATTCCTCTTTGAAAACCTTTGAAAATCGAAGTAAGCTCTAAAACTCTATGCTGTGCTTTTTAAAACCGTCTACGGTTACACTTACCCGCGGGATGTAGTTAAAAAATACTACGCTTTAAAACCAATAAACTCTTCCTTTTGTGCTTTTAAACAAAAAAAAATCTCTTCCTTTTTATGAGGCTCGCTTTGATGGCGAACGTGAAACTGCTCACTTTCAAGTAGAAACGGCAGTCACAGGAAAAAGCATGGTTACGTGGTAATTTCACATTTGCCTTTTGTCACAAACACGAACTGGAATTTCTCTAGTATAAAGGTATTTCGCTGTGTAGTGTATGTCCTTTCAGGCCAATAAACATATCTAAATAGAGAATTTGGTGAGAGGACTGAGTTTATATTGACTACTGATCATATTTAGAGATAGGGCCAGTTGTATCAGAGGTTCTGGCTATAGGTCGCAGTAACTGCATTGCTGATTCCTTGGAGAAACTCTGTCTAGATTTCATGGGGGGAACTCGTAAAGAAGACCAGAGGAATGGTTATTTGTACAGGTGGATTCGTACAGGGGCTAACCCTCCGGATATGGGGTTAAAACGTTAAAAACGGTCGTTAAAAACGAGTCGGGAACCGTTCCGAGTCATTTGGTAAGTGAAGAAATTACTAGTGGAACTTCCCTTATTGTTTAATTTAATTTCGTTGTTGTTCTTCTTCATTATCTTCTTCTTCGTTATCTTCGTCTCCTTCTTTCTCTTCTTTCCCTTTTCTTCTTCTTCTTTCCCTCTTCTTTTCCTTCCACTTCTTCATCTTCTCCTTCTTTTTCTTCTTCTTCTTCCTCGTCTTCTTCTTTTCCTTCTTCTTCTTCTTCTTCTTCTTCTTCTTCTACTTCTTCATCTTTTACTTCTTCTTCTTCTTCTTCTTCTTCTTCTTCTTCTTCTTCTTCTACTTCTTCATCTTTTACTTCTTCTTTTTCTTTTTCCTCTTCTTTTTCTTATTCTTCATCTTTTGCTTCTTCTTCTTCTTCTTCTTCTTCTTGTGCTTCTTCATCTTTTTCTTTTTTTCTTTTTCTTCTTCATCTTCTTTTTCTTTTTCTTCTTCTTCTTCTCTTTCTTCTTCTTCTTGTTCTCCTACTTGTCCCCTTCTCTTCCCCCTCTCCTTCTCCTTAGTCTGGCTTTTAGCATTTGATAAAAATGAAGGATTTGAATTTCAACTTCCAAAAAAGATAAAGAATGCGACTAGCGGACAAAATGTCGCCCTGTACATCGTTCAAGCATGGCCAACTCAGCAAACAATTTTAGTGTGGGTAGAAGTTGAAGATAGCCGACAGGTGAACAGCTCTGAGCTGTATAAATATCTACCCTTTTTAGAACCTACCTTATAATTTCTTCAGCCAAAATCATTCATTTTCCTGGCTTCAAATAATCATTCTGGTTAATGCAGAGGTCGGTAATTTCCAGGGAGGTTTTTTGCAAGTTCAGTGCTTCACAATGAGCCGAATAATGATACAAAAAACCAACAAAAAGAACCACTTTAAAATTGATATGGATGAAAGGGTTTATGAAGATGCTAACGAGCATAAACATTCCTTGGTAAATTAAAAGATTGCAAAGACTCCAAGAGATTTCAGAACTCCTTCACTCCATTGAAATGAAACGTGATATTTAGTTGGCCCCACAGTTTTTCAAATTCGCGCATATTTGGGATGCACATGATCACAGAGACACTGCCCCTTTGAATGCGGTAATTTTGCTCTCTTTATTATAAGATTATGTGCTGTAATCATTTGTACACGGTGATGCAGATAGGTTTTCTTACGGCATTATGCACGTCATGCGTTTATGGTGCTATAATTCTGTCATTCCTCTCGTTAATCTTTATACAACAGCTCCATGCAGAGTATAACCGCGCGAATGACACTTACCTGGCCCATCGTGCTGTGCAGGCATACCACCTTGCCAAACTGATCAACCAATTCACCGACCCGGAGGATTTTGTTATTTTATGTGGAGATATGAACTCAGAACCTGTGGATCCTTGCTACCGCATTCTGAAAGAACTACCACAACTTACAGACTGCTGGCTAGATTGTGGATCGAAGGTAAATTATGGTTTGAGTGTGTTAATCTTTAGTTTCTATGTTAATGAGTTGGAAATATAGGCAGTGGCGCGAAGCTGTGTTGAAGCTGCGTAAGTGTTGTGATTGTTTTCGTTCTAGTTCTCTGCTACTTAATATTGGAAATAATCAGAATCATAAATATGTGTGAGTGTAAAGGAGCGAAATACTTGTTTAAAACCAGTCCAAGAAATCTGGTAGAAGTCACAGACATTCCGCAGAAATCGTGCTCATGACCCATTCCGGAAACTTGCTCCGTGATCAACAGAGTGAGCTACGAAAGCTGTTCATGATACAAGGTTGGACTTAAATATGAAATCTAAAATTACTCTCCCAGTTATTCCTTCCTTGACGGCCAATATAAACGCCTATAAAATACGTATACGTATATTATACATTGTATATACGTGTATCACCTTTAACGTACGATATTGGCCTCACTGTCATTGCAAACATCATAATTAGGACAATTCGCCGCTAATCTAGTGGCAACAACTTTCGTAGCTCAGTCGGTCGACCACTGGATTTACTACGGCTGTGGACTTGATTCGCGCCCAAAGGTCTTGACGATGCGATTTTCGCTGCTGGTCACGGCTGAAGGCTTTTGCACGTAAATATAAAATCAAAATTTCTCTCACGTGGTAGACGAAGTGTTAATTGGTCGGTCGGCTGTTTCGTTAGTCGGTCGTCCTCTGTCCGTCAGTCACTCAATTCACATTGTTCACTGATTTATAGCTTACTCCTAATGACTTATTCTTTAATCAATAGGTTAAGTTCTTCTTATTAAAGGTTTATATTTCCGTTGGAAGTGTTCTACCTTCTTTATTTCTTACCACAATTTTTTTTCTCTTTAGCCGGACAATTCCTGTGGCAACACCTGCGACCGTAGCGAAAACACTTTCACGACCGTCAAGTACAGCAACGAAAAACTTGGTGGACCTGAAGACGGTAAACGCATTGACTACGTGTTTTACAGGTCGCTGGACCAAAGATGGAGATGTGAAAGTGCTTGTGTTACGATGGGTCGAGTTCCAGGAAAGAACTTCTCGTTTTCGGATCACGATGCAATCGCTGCCACTTTCTCTTTTACAGGAAAATCCACGACAGTGTATGGTAAGAACTTAAGAGAATATTCTTACGTATCACACTTTACTTGTTACTCAACTTATTTGCAGCCATTTCCCTTTTCTTTTCTTGTCTTCCTTTCCGTTTCGTTCCATTCTCATCCATACCTTGTCTTTTCTTTTCCGTTACTTTCCTTTCCTACCCTCCCTTTCCCCTACCTTTCCCATCCCAACCCTTCCGTTCCCTTTCCTTTCCTCGAGGTGCTGGTGACACGTGGGTAGTACATGTTTCTCCCTTCTGTTACAAGAGTTCGATGTGTGCCTCCGCGTTATTTTTTGATCAAAGTTACCTTGGTCAGATGTTGTGCAATTTGACTCTGCCATGCATCGCACTATCGCCATGCATACTTTGGTTTCCTCATGTAGTAACACTGGACCGACGAGCAAATCAAGTGGACTTCTAGGGACAACAGCTTATAAGGCTTATGCGGTTATTCTGTATAAATAAAGATATCTTCACTTTCCCTATTCTAAAATTCTTTTCTAGCGCAGCCTTCCCCCTCCGTTCCTCCTTTTCCCTACCCTAATCTTTTCCACCCAAAACTTTCTTCCCTTTACTTTCTTGCCTTCCCTGCCATTTCCTTTCTTTCCATTCCAGTCCCTTCCTTACCCTTCCTTCACTTACCTTACTGCCCTTACATTCTCTTTCCTTCCCTTCCATTCCTTTGCCTTCCCTGCCATTTCCTTTCTTTCCATTCCAGTCCCTTCCTTACCCTTCCTTCACTTACTTTACTGCCCTTACATTCCCTTTCCTTCCCTTCCATTCCTTTGCCTTCCCAGCCGTTTCCTTTCTTTCCCTCCATTTCTTTCCTTTTCAATGTCTTTCTTTCCCTTCCCTTTCATTTCCTTTCAGTTCCCTTACCCTTTGTTTTCCTTACGCTTTCTTTAGTTCCCTTCCTATCCTTATCTCCTTCCTTTCCTTTCTGTTTCATTCAGTTTCCTTTCCCGTCTTTTTCTTTCAGTTCCCTAACCCTTCCTTTTCCTTACGCTTCCTTCAGTGCCCTTCCCATTCTATTCCACTTCCTTTCCTTTCCGTTCCCTTCAGTTCCCTCTTCCTCTTTTCCTTTGTTTGCTGCTCTTCTTACTGACTACACTTACATATCAATTTGTTTCCTCTTTCATTCATTTGTTCACTTTAAAAGAGATTCCTAAGTCCTAATTAGGGATCCTAATTATTAGCTTCTTTGACATATTGATGTAACGAATGACCACAGAACATGTCACTGTCAGTGAATGCACACTTACCACCTTCTCTTGCCACTGAGGCTCTTTTATGTCTGTTGTAAAAGAGGCTTCTTATAAATCGAATATGAGAAACAAACGAAAAGATACATACATTTGACTGCCTTCATTGATTATCCAACGTTATCATTTTTTTTGTACTAGAGCATGTGGCGGAGGAGACTCGTGCTTCTGTTTTGAGTGAAACAAAGGCAATGATAAAGAACGAACTGAAGCTTTCTGAAAATCACTCTTACATGTTGCTGTTCCTTGTGACCCTCTTACTCGCCTTCATATTCCTTCCGGTGGTCCAACCTGCTGATGCAGGTTCATTGTTTGACATTCAAGGCACAGTAGGAAAACTCGTGTACATATTTCGCATACTTTTGATGATGGTTGGCAGTGGATTTATCTGGTTTCTTGTCATAAACAAAAATTATGAGCACCACGTCTACAAGAGTGTTTCTAACGAAATTGACTTACAGCTTACGCATGGTCATGCGGTGTGCAAGGTGCGATGATTAGTACGCCAAATGTTTTCGTGGTTGTACAAGAAGATACAACCACATACCAGCGTTTTTCATACCAATCAAATACAAACTAAAACAGCTAAGACAAACAGCAAACACATCTTGTAAATTTATACAAATTGTCTGCCTGCATGCAAACGAAAGTACATAAATTTATGCAATAAACAAAGTTATCAAATTAAGCGAATCTTTGTGTTATGTTAAAGGAAGCGGTGGGTAGACAGGAAATGATTTTTCCCGTGTGGTAACCAGTCACACTGGACAGGCGGTAACGTCTCTTGTTGCTTCACTACAGGCGCTACTCGGATTTTGGCGAGGGGAAGTCTCCAGCGTTGTAGGGGAGCTCCGAGAACATGCTCCCTCAAAAATATTTTGAATTCTTAAACGTCTAAAACGCCATTTCCAGCAATTTAAGAGAGATTTTTTTTTTCAGAGATATGCGGATCTATCACTTTGGTTTCGCCTGTGTATTCATATGGCATACCAAATGTAAAGTGCCCCCCAATTCATTTTAATATTGTACAAAATTTAAACGGAGAAAAGCAGGATCTAGTTAGAACCCTTCGCACGACTTAGGGGCTTGAGAGAACTACTGCTTAAAATATTCCAAAATATCTTGGTGACGTTTTGCCTTTGCATACTGTAACGTTTTCCATAAAACTTGATTTTTTTCTAGTGACTCCTTTCGGACATTTGTAGAGAGCTCCCAGTACTCTACGATTTCGTGGCCATTCCATAACCTGTGAACTGTAACCCATTTCAAGGACTAACAACAAGACTTTTAAAATGTCCATGACATGAAAATTAAGTTTGTCTTTACGTTTGTCTATTTGAAAGGAATCTCGCAATTATAGCGCAACATCTTTTGCACTTTTTCCAATGTCAGTTCGTTCTGGACATATTAAGATTTACTTTGTATGTAAATAACACCCTGCATACCTCACGGTGCATAATGAGTTATTAAAAATTCACATATATCTTTGAAATTCTATGGTATCACTAGAAAGTTTGTCCGTTTAGTGTTATGTGTCAAGTACACCCAGGTTCACAGTTGCATGTGTGACATTGTTCAACAACTTCGACAACATTTTACAGCAACTCATTATGCGGCAAGTTTACAGCAACTCGTCATGCACTGTGGCGTATGCAGGGTGACATTCACATGTCAAACAAATATTGATATCTCAAGAACGGAGTGAGATAGGGAAAAAGTCTAAAAAACTTTGCGTTATGATTTCAAGAGTTCTTTCGAATAGACAAACTTTAAAGACTACCTTAGTTTTCATGTCATGCACACTTTAATAAACTACACTAATTGGCCAGGTATATTAGACTGTACTAGAAATAATGACCAATTGACATGATTTGCTGTTATCTTGACTGAATAACCTTTTGAAATAGTAAAAACAAGAACAACGTGTCCTTGTCATTTTCAACAGTAGATCGAAATAAAGTAAAACTAGGTCAAGAAAAATTGAAAATTGATCGAGATGGCGGGTTATCGAGGTAAGCGAGGTTGAGATATCAGGGGACTACTGTTGTTATAGGGTGGTAGTTTTATTTAATTATCTGTATTAGTATTACTCATCCGGAATGAGCAATTTACAAAATTTCGTTGTTCGCGGGAGCCCCCCTTCCTTGGTTGCGCCCCTGCCTTTCTGACATTTCATTTACTCGATCGGTCCTCGTTCGCCACCCATTGTTTTCCGACCCACACTAGATTAGTCCATGAGCCAAGCCACATTTCTGGTGCCAAATCCGAGAGTTACTGTAGTAATCAAGGAATCCTCTGGAAACGAAAGCTCCATTTCATGGGACAAATTCTCAGCTTTTTATAGTTGTATCACTTTAACTCTCAAATTGATTCACCTTTCAGAAAACTACAACCTGTTAGTTTTTGGATTCATTGGAGTCATTTGTTCTATTGATTGATAAGGTAAATAGTCTGAACCAGGGAGAATCGTTACATGTTTGTGGAAGTTGATCGTCCAGGTTAGTGTAGTCTTAAGAAAGATTGCTGGTGGAAGTCACTTCCACCAACAGTCTTTCTCAAGACTACACTAACCTGGATGATCAACT
>JBAHVQ010166866.1:0-19897 GCA_036872915.1 Nanipora kamurai | reverse complement strand
GTTGGGTCGTGAACTGTAATTTCTTTAAATTACGTTCATAATATTTACAAACCAGAGTAGCGTTTGGTATGTCGGATTCTCCTTTGACTTTTATCAGCTAATAAAAAAAAACATTGATCCTCTGCAAGAGATTATTTTTAGAACACTGAGCGATCAAAAGTCGTTAGTTTCATATCCAGGTTTGTCTCCATATCTCAAGTTTATATCCATATCCCAAAGAGAAGCTCGAAGTTGATACATAATTACGATTCATAATTTCGTAAATTAGACGCTCATTTTATATTACAAGTTAATTCGTGAAAGTTTAAAATTTTATATGAAATGTTATTTTTTCCTCACAGGCCGTTTTTTATATCTTTGTCTTTTGCCATTCGACGGTATTGGATGAAGAAGATGGTTAGTGAATTGAATTTTCTTTTGTGTTTCCTAATTTATTTTGATTACATTTAATTTTTTTTCTAATTAATTTAACGTGTAATTCGAATTCTTTCAGTCACTAAATGCGCACAATAACTTTTATCACGCAACTTTCGCGCAACCTCAATTTTGATTGGTGCAAACAGACTAAATTTGAAATGACCCGTGGTAGATCACGCTTTCAGGTCTACAGACCGTATTTTTTATGTATGCTGAATGATGACTCTTTAGTGCACACGGCTGCTATCAATGTTGCTAAAAAACGTCTCGTTGCATATGTTTACTCGCAGTGTATTTTGTTCGTGGACACTTTGGCACACGTAACTGTTCAGTAGACGAAGTATTGTCAATTATAGCTTTGAAGTATAAGCAAAGAATCTGTACATTAAATATTACGTTTCTTCATCTATGTATCCAATGACACTTTTTTTGCAGTGCATAGCACTGATTTTAATCAATCGACACGATCCTGTAAGTGTAGTTTCTGTAATATTAATTCCGTGCATGTCTTTTCTTACCAGGTTTAAATGTCGTAAGACGACTAAATTTTGAACGAATTGTGACGTGTAGACTAAATCCTTTAAAGGTAAACGTTTTTTTTAAATTTTTTTCTGGTCATTAGCTTCGTTATGTTCTAAAACTTGATATCTTTTCTTGTCTCTTCTACCTTTTTAATCTCCTGTCATCTCACCCCATCCCATCATCTGATCCCATATCACTCCACTCCATCTCAATTTATCCTCTTGTCGCTCCCCTTCCCGTTCTATCCCCCTTCCCCTTTGCCTTCCTATTCTTCTTCCACTTCTCCTACCCTTTTCCTTTGGCCTTCACCCTAAATCCTTCTCCTTTCTCTTCCACCCTTTCCGTTTCCTCGCCATTTCCCTTCCATTTCTCCTACCCTTTCCTTTGGCTTTCCCCCCAACTCCTTCCCGTTTCTCCTCCACCCTTTCCAACCATTTTCACTTCCCATTTCTCTCCCATTTCCCTTCCCTTTTGGTCTCCGTTCTCTATCTATTCTCCTTACCATTCCCCCTGTTTCTTTCTCCTCCCTCTTCTGTTGCCCTCTCCCATTGCCCTTTGCAATCCCTTGGCCTATCCTCGCTCTCCCTCTTCCCTGTTTTTCCCCTCCCCTTTTTTCCTTTCTCTTCCCCTTCACTTGCCCGTTACATCATATTCCCCTTCTTCCCCTCAGACACTTATTTTCCTTCTCATTCCACATTTCTCTTCATCTTCCGTTTTCCCATCCCTTCCATCGCGTTCCCTTCCCTTTCATTTTCTTCCATTCCCATTCCTTGCCTTTCCCTTGTAAACTTCTCACTCACACGGAATACCTTTGCCTAACATGATCCCTTGCTTTTTCCCAAATTTCTTGTCTCAAGATTTGTCTTCCTGCCGTCGTGAAAATGTTTGCAGCCGTGACAAGGTACGATAAATTATCCATATGTTGTTGTGTGCTTAGGTTTTCTGAGCATGTTTGCAAGGCGGAATACCGCTGACAGCTTTCTTAAGATGGTATCTAATGTCCGGGTGAAACGCTTGTTCCAGAGTTCCATTTAAGTTGGAGTTATAATGATATTCGGTGAAGTACACTGCTCCAGCGCTTGAAACATTGAATGTGCTTGGGTTTTAAACCCTAATCACACGAGAACGCAAGTCACCGCAAGTTTTAGCTTGTGCCTCGTTTGACCACGAATTTGTGATGACTTGCGTAGGTTTGAGTTAGCTTGCGACTAATTTGAGGTTGTTCAAATTCCACTTCAAATTTGTCGTCTTTAAAAGCCATCCCCAACCAGATTATGAAAAACTCAAAGAAAAAGCAGGGCAAGGTACTGATGAGCTTTTTACACCCCTAACTTTGCCGTAATAACACGGGAACTAGCAGAAGTGCAGATCTTGCGATGACTTGTGCCACCGTTTTGACTGGTGCATCGCAAGTCGTCACAAGGGCTTTATACAGCACAGATGTTCTTAAACTGGATGTCTTGACCTTGGGCGTCATGTTCTTCATTGAAGGGAAGGTAGAGGCACTTCGGAATTTTAGGACATATAGTATCCGTATTAAGGTTTGAAAAGTTTCTAGAAAGTCACTATCACTCATCAGCTGACCTGTGAATTCCTTTCAGTACCACTCACACAAACACAGCGTTAGTCGGAAATTAGCGAATTTTGTCCCTAAGTTCTCAGTAATATGAGTGTAAATAATAAGGGTCATAGTAAAACATAATCATTCATTTTGTCGGTAAAGGATAACGTGAAAGAAACTAGGTGATCCGACTACAACCAAAAGACCTGGGACTAGCAGCACAATAGAAATCCAGTTTTATATCTTTGATCATTTGTAACGTTCTGTGCCTTTGGTGAAACTGTTTAGAACTTCTTGTCAGTATTCTGTAAAGGGAAAGGTATTCCCGTTGCGAATTTAAGATCAGGACCTTATATAGCTAATATGATATATAGCTATATATATATATAGCTAATATAAATTTGATAATGGATTTCTATTTCACAACTAGTCCCAGTCCACTTTCCTGTTTCCAGATCACTTGGAATGGACGAATGACCTTCACTGTATCAACTAAGCGCATAAGAGCCCTAAACCTTAATTGTGATGCCAGCAAATTATGAGCGGACGAGCGCTGAGAGAATTATTCGCAATGTGAAACGTAGTTAATAAATTTCCACATGTGAAACTGCACAACTTGTTTACGTGTTGTCAACTCGTATATACATCGTTCAGTTGCAATTCGTGAACAAAGTTGTGTTGCACATCATAAACCATGATGTGTTGCACCCTGGGAACAATGCTGTCCTGAACCTTGTGAATAATGCTGTAGCACATCCAGTCAATAACATTGTCAACAGTGTTGGTGAACCGTCTACAACAATGTTTTAACAAACCAATGGTTTTAGCGCATGGATTGTAGAAGCGATTATACCCACACATATAATTATAAGCAATTCTTGGGTCAGGTTTTTGTGATTTTCAGGGTTATCAAAGTCGAGGTATGTGCTATCAGTTGAAGCCAAAGGCTCAGGGCTGACAACGCTTACCGAGACCTTGATTATTTTGGATATCACAAAAACCGAATCTAATGATTGATTTTCATTATACTGTACAATGAACGAAAAAAAAAGATGGTCAAAGACAACCTGGACGTGCGAACTTGAAACGATTACCCTTGGAAGTCACGCACCGCGGTAATACATGACATGATTATTGTGTAATCTGTGGCCAGATGCTATCGAGAGCGCTGATTTCGAAAATTCACTGATCACTCCCGACCAATCAGAAAAGACATAGCGAATGTTTGATAATTAAAATACTTCTTCATCATTGCTACGGTAGAGCTTGTTTTCAGTTAAAATCGATTAAACGGCATATGAAATGAAAAAATCAGTTTATAAGAAACCATCTCAGATTAAAGATCTTTTGAAATTTTGAAAATGGGCTTTTACAGCTCTGCCTTATCTCACTTCATTCTTGAGATAGTAAGATTTGTTTAAAATGCAAATAAGTTTCTGCGTCACCATGCATAACGACTTGTTTGAAAATCGTGTATATCTTTGAAGTTCTCAGTAGAAATCAATGGGAACTGTTCGTGAGCACATATGGATTCCATGGCACTAAACAAGGAAATTTTGAAGAGACATAATTGAATAATGTCAAAGATATACGGAATTTCCCAGTAAGCCATCATGCAGTGTGACGTAGAAAGTTGAGTCATTTACGTATTAAACAAATCTTAAAATCTCAAAAATGAAGTGAGAACTGTAATGGCCAATCTTCATAATTTCAAAAGTTCTTTCATCTGAGATGGTTTGTTACGAACTGATTAATTACGTGTGCCCTTTAAACATATGTGAAAATGTTAGATAAATATCTATGTCCTCTTAGCGAGTACATTCTAGAGAGTACATTCTACACTTTTCCTTTGAATCAGTTGAGTATCTTTCAAGAAGAAGCCTGTATCTAGTCTGCGTAAATTCAACATCCTTTCCTGTATATAAATTCGGTCAGTTTTTTTTACTACCACTTCAGTCAATATCACGTTACCATAGAACTATGACTTTGGATATTTAATAAGCCCGTACTACTTTAGTAGTCCTCTTTCCATTAATTTCGCACGCTTAAAGAAGTAAAAATAAGTGTCTAAGGGAAGGTTAATAGAAGAAAAACGGTTTTACTACGAAAACAGATCTAATGTTAGACATGGGATTCACTAACAGTTCATTCCGATTTAGCGTGTGCATACAGCGCATGTCAGCTCACGGCCGTTTACGTAAGGTAGACAGGGCAACGAACCGCAAATTCCTTCCACAAAATAAAACAGTGCGCCGTCAACGTCCTTCTGAGTTCCCTTGACATAATCTGGCCTCTCGTCAACGCAGGTGTACATACGTGGGTGATGGAGATGGTTTTCAGCCATCAAGTATCCCTTATACTCGAGAGTCCAGCCTGCGGGACAAGCATTTCGCGCGGGAATCATGATTTGAGATGATCTAATATCCACGTGACACAGGACACACGGGACCTCGTGATCTTGAAGAGTACTTTCAAATATTTTGCCATTTATATTTTCATACTCAGCCCCGTACATTCTAGCTCTTGCGTTGTTGACACCGTCTTCGTATTTCTCGTAAGTTGGATTCAGCGGCAAACAAACATAGTCAGCAGCGCCTCCTTTCTCTGAATAGCGAGATCCTCCGGCAACACCTACAATAATTAAACTTAAAATGCTCACTAACAAATTCACGAGGAATAACAACAGAAGGAAGTGGCTGCTTCGTTAATAAGCGCTAAATCGGATTCATCTTTTTCCTGATTTACATAAATTTTATCTTCGATTTTCTTGGCTAAGATACTCCATATGATCAACTTAGCTGGTAAAAATGATTATATAGATGCATTCGTATTTTAAGAGAGACAAAACATCTGCGTCCTAGCTATATGGGATTCATTATGTCTAGCCTTGTAAATTTCAAATCTCGGACCCTTGTATTATACATGGATTAGTATAGGAAATAATAGATATACACTGGCCGTGAGTAATTAAAGAAAAATCACACGCGTGTTTGACGACATATTCATACTACCACGAGTGCGAAGCACAGTTGGCATTACGCCAAACACAAGTGCAATTTTCGATTAATTCTTCGAGAACAAGTGTTATTTCCTATTAATTCCATCTCAATCGATTTAACACATCGAAAAAGAGGTTTTTTACAAAAAAGAGTTCCTGCCAGATGACATTGCTGTGGGAGGATACTTGTGAAACTTACGAGAGACAGAGGAAGTTCAGAAGAACCGACGAAAGACAAAAAATTCTCACCTCCATAATCTTTCCTGGCACTGAAATTGTTCACCCCCGCAAGAGTGAAATCTCTCTTAAATAACCACCGTGTTGTTCCTCAAATAAATTGCGAACAGATGTCGTGTCTATAGAAAGCTCACGGATGCACGGTTTTTCATCGCACCAGCTGAACTCGTTCTTGAAAGCTGAACACAAAAGTTGTTCACGTGGGAGCTTGGAGTATGTCAGACAACTAGCGAACGTTCATCAAGCTCATGATCGGTCATCAGAAGGTGGCGGGTTCCATTCCCGCCTGGGGCTCAGAAATCGTTTTTCTAGGATCAAGAGCTTGATGAACGTTCGCTAGTCGTCCGAACTTATTATGACGGAAAGGCTGATGTCAGTCAGTGACTGGACTGAAAAGTGAAGCCAAAAATTGCAGACATCGGGGTCTCATTTTGTACGTCGGTTTCAATCTCTTACGCCATCATTCCCATGTCATTTCAACGTTGATGAACGTCAGTCGTTAGTCTGTTGCAGTCCTTTTTAAGTCCTCTACAGTCCTCACCGATCTAACCATATCAGTTGATAAGGTTCGTTGGTAATGTACCCAATTATCTTCACTTGCCTTCATACACAAGCTTGGCTCCAGTATTCGGACAACTCTTTCTTCCCCATCGAATGTAACTCACTCCAGCATTTCCTTGACTACCTTTTAGACCTGGAATTCCCCGGAGTCCTGGAGAACCAGGATTTCCTTTATCACCTAAAAAGAATCGGCATCAGATTACAACAAAGTTTAGTCCATAACGTCGAAAATCAACCCTAGTTTTACACTTCATTTCCGTCGTGAACAGTCCATTGGTTGCTCAACGGGCGATTAGCTTTAATCCAGGATTAGTGAAAACTTTGTGGATAAAATACTGCTAATGTAGGGAAGAATGTTTAAAGTTTTCTGTTCATGTATCATGTAAGTTTGTAAAGGTTTTATCCTAGAAAGTTTCAACTAAAGTTATCGAAAAGAAAATGTCTCATGAAGGAGCCCATTAAATTTTAACCCAAGATTAGCGGTAATCATCCTTTGAACAACCCGCCCCTGACTCCAAGGAAAAGGCCTGGAACTCGCAGCACAATGAAAAACAGGTTTCATATCTTTAATTAGTTGTAGGAGTCTGTCTTCTGTGAAACTGCTTGAAACTCTGTGTCAGTATTCAATAAAGGGAAAGGTATCTCCATTACGAGTTTAAGAACAGACTCTGATATAGTTCATGAAGCATTAACTTAAATTGGAAATGGATTTCTATTTCACAACTAGCCCCAGTCCACTTTCGTGTTTCCAGATCACCTCGTATTTAATATAGCCATACAATTAACTATTTATCAACCTCATCGAACCTCTGTTTTTGCACGAGCCAAGACGATTGCAGCGAGGGCTCGGTCCATACTTGAAAACATAGGTCCGATATTTACTAATACAGACCACGCGCCCGGTCAGCCGTCGTGCTAGGCAACATGAATAAGGTCTATATGACTGAAAACACGAATATTCCTCATGTTCACCTTTGAGTCCTTTTGCTCCACCTCTCCCGTCCCTTCCGTCTCGGCCGTTTGTACCTAAATGCGCGAAAGAAACATTTCAACCTTTCTTGTGAGGCGAAACTATAAGACTCTATGCAACATCTTTTTTATATACCTGGAGCACCAGGTGTCCCATCTCTTCCATCTCGTCCAGGTATTCCTTGGAGGCCTCGCCATACGAATGTAGACTTTTGCATTCCAGTAAAGCGCGATTGATTCAACCTACATGCAATACACGTTGTGTCTCAGTGATATGAAAATACAAGACGAAATACAAACTGGAAGTAACCATCTTTGAAAACTCAGAATCTGATTTAAAAAGGCACCTCCGTGGCGTCGTATTTCGAGTAAAGCTGATCGTTTCCAGCATTTAAAATGCCTGAGAATGTTAATTGCTTCGCACCGTGTTGTCATAAGACACATAACAGCCATCTTCTGAGCTGGAGAACAGTGCATTCTTCCAATCTGACTTGTGGATGCTTTACTCTCTGTGTATCATCCTCCATGAAAACTTTTCTCGAGCTTGAGTAGTTGCCACCTTAAATTTCCCTCGTCCACCCAAATGGTCCCACTACTTCCTTGATATAATTTTGGGGTACAATAGGGCAAAAGTTGTCTATCTTTCATGATTTCTTTTAGCTGGGAGACTACGGTAATTTAAGTGAAGCTCTTACTCGAAAGAAAAGGAGGATGGCTACATATTTTTCGCCTCAACAATTTGTTGCGAGAGCAAATAGCGTGCAAATGACGAATGTCATAGTCGAACTTGAACTCGTAGTCAGATTTAAAGCCTTGTTCAAATGGGCAGTGACAGTCGATGATAGTTTAAGAACCCAAACTTTCATCGACTATCATCAGCGCGTGGTCAAACGGGAAGAACTATCATTGACTATAATGGGAAATTGGAACATTCTCAAAGCGGTTGATAGTTCATGATAATCGATGATAGTGCATGATAGCTGGTGGTCAAACGGCAGCCACAGTTTCAACTATCATCGACTCATGCGCCGTTTGACCAGGGATTAAAGCTCCCTAATGTTGTTGTCTCGGATGAACAAGAAGTTCATCTCGTCACAACATTCTTCAGCATTGCAGCATTGACAAAAAAACGACGTTATATAGGTCACGGCTCTTAGACAAAGGAAACAATTCATTTATACAACATTCGTGTTTGCCATTTACAGGGTGCTGGTTGATTTTTTTTGGTTTGTTGTGTTGAACTTCATGTTGAATTAATATTTATACGAATCAAGTTTCTTGCATGGAATATCACATTCCCTTTACTCTTGAAAAGTCAGTTATCTCTCAACTCCACTGCTTAGAAAAAAAACATTAAGAATGTTAATCTCGATAAAATGTGTCGAGAAAACATGTACCGTCAGTGAGCAATTTGATCTAAGACTTTCGGTAATTTGGCCCAAAGAGCAAAGGTATTTCAGAGTAAAACAGGGAATAGTCGAATATTTCCGTGTTGGTATTAAGTGAAGTATTTATACTTGTACCGTCAAGAGGTCCTACAGGTGAAGAGTTGATTTGCGAACGATAAGGTACAAGAGTGCTTGGTCCAAAGTTTGAAACGAAGTTTTGCGCTTTAACGGATCGGAAGGGATAGTGTTTGTGTAAGAGTTAAAATATGAGCGGTTGAAGCGTGTGTTGGTGTGGGATAGACAAGACTTGCCGTAGGCTAGCTGCTCTTAATCCCATTAGTAAAGTTCGACGCCGACGTTGTATATTACTTGTAATACGAATGACCATGTTTTTGGACTGTTTAGGAAATACAAGCCATGCATCTTAGCCGGGTGTATGGAAAAAGAACTTCAGGTACATCAGGGCGATTTTGTTTTCGCCTTACAGCTACTTATATGACAGGCGTTTCTTTCGGGGTTTTTCACATATAATAAATGACTATTTTAAGTAATAATTCAAGACAGGGATAAAGGCTGTTTCTCCGGTTCTCAAAACTCCAAGAAGGGATTTAAAGAGGTGGTCTGGAGTTTTTTAACGAACTTCGAGATTTTTGAAGTCGGAAAAAGAACGCTAGTCTGAACAAGCTTATCAGCGAGCTCGTACGTCAAAGTAAAGTTGGCATGAAAGTTACTGAGCCAAACTATGTAAAATCTTTCACCGATTATTGACCCTCTATTGCGTTGTTGATTTACTTTGGTTTTGACTTATGAATTATTCACGCACGATTTCGAGAAAGCCATCTTCTCAAACGTTTTGTCACTAAGGTTTGGGTTACTAAGTGGTCTAAGCTTAAAATTTGGACAAGTTTCAACCGGATTTTGTTCCAATTTGCAGGTTTGTTTTCGAAACTAGGTCAAGCACTTGAACAATGTTGCATCCTTAACATAAATCCCTCGAGGTTGGTTAAGAAAACTCGGCATCGCATGTTTTTCTAACAGCTATTTACAGCGTTTGAATTATGCGATGAAA
This sequence comes from Nanipora kamurai, assembly GCA_036872915.1. Lineage (NCBI taxonomy): Eukaryota > Metazoa > Cnidaria > Anthozoa > Scleralcyonacea > Helioporidae > Nanipora > Nanipora kamurai. The sequence continues at coordinate 10,175 of JBAHVQ010166866.1, read as the reverse complement.
AATATTACCCCGTGTTTGATCTGTTACTTCTCAAACTTATCAATAATTCATGCCCTTATTGAGGAAGAAACTAAAGAAAATCATTTCCTCATCGAGGAAAACACAAAACGTAGCCGCGATGTGCTTTGATACCACGACCAAACACTAGCAGAAATTATAACCTCGATTTTCTCATTAAATGTTTCTTGGTTTAGGAGGACATGTCATACAATCTTGAAAGTTAGATCGTTCGATCAAATACCTCAAAGACAGTTAAAAGGTCAAACACTCTCTTTCGTTTTTGATATATCACTTGCAAATTGGATCTTCCAGTGCTTTGCCTCATTTGCGGCTTACTTGATGTTGTGTGTGACTGCAGGGGTTTTTTTAACGCTTCCCAATTTTTTGCCAGATCTTGAAAACATTCTTCGCGATGCAGTTTAAGTTTCGTCGGAATTAAGGTTTGTTTCTTTTAATCTGCCAAAGGGTTTTCAATGGTTAGAGCAACTTTACAGTAGCAACTTGCTATTAGGAAACGGTTGCGTTATATTCTTTGATTGAAAATTAAATTGAAGATTTAAGTTTGGTAACCATTGTTTGTTTCTCTGCGTTTAAACGTTATGGCGTTGCTAATGATAGAAGTCGAACTCTACACTTTTCCAACAAATTGCTTCCTTTTGATATTGTACGTCTATGGTCTCGACGAACTGGTATCTCTGAAATGATCGACTGAGTAAGTTAACTTTACTCCTATGAATCTCTGTAAATAAGTTGATCGGTTGTGAAAGTTATACGTCGTATTCCAAGGCATATGTGATGTGGGTCTAACAAGATTGAAGCTTTGCTGAAAGAGATTTCTGTACTCAAAGCGTGACATTTCGCATGTCAAAGGGAAGGATATTGCATGCGACAGAGTTTTAAATCTTGATAAACAACTCATGCTGTGGAGGCAGTCCCGTCTTTCACATATCCATTGACCAAAATACCGCCATCAAGGTATTTATAGCATTTTCAGAAAGGACAACTCTCATACTTTGACCCTTTTGTTGGAACTCGATATCTTTTGTTTGTGGACATATATCTATCCCTTGTTTGCATGAAATATGGTCAAAATAGGGGCGAGCCATTTTCTACGGGACTATACCGACCATCGCAAAATCTTTAGTCGAAAAGTGTGAGATTGTAGTTGTAAGCATAGAAGAACTTGGTTAAAAACTGGGGTCGCCTGCCCGAACCAAAGATTTGGCAAATAGGCGTAAGTCTCACCTTTTTTCCATTTCACTCAGTCTTTTAAGAACAGCGATCACATCAGCCGGTCTAGTTGGGCTGCGTTTTGGCCGTTCCGCTGTTTCCTTGTTAGCTGTGAAATATGCTTCCCGTTGCCTGTCATTTTCAAGGGCGAACAGTCTGTTGTTCACCGTGACGTAACCATAAACACCCAGAGAAGCGATCACAAGAAGAACGAAAAATGCAAGGAAAAGACAAGCAAACTGTATCTTCCAGTATCGAACCGAGAGAACGCTTATCTGCTGTGATGTTAGATTCTCTTTGCTAGAGTTGTCCATTCCGCTGAAGTCGTTATTTGATTCACGCCGATCTGTTGAGAGCCTGATGTGTTCTTTCTGCGTATCCCTGCCTCAACTACGTCAATGTTAAATTTGAATAATCTTCTTATGTTTTCTAAAATGCATGGGTCGTATTACAAGCATGATACCGACAAGGTTATGTTGAATCTCTGAGGAAAACGCTTGCACACAACTTTCAAAATGAAAAGTTAAATCAAATTTGCATGTCTCTGCTATTCCAGATGAAGAATCGTACTTTACTCTCTCCCCTTAGCGTTGTCTTAACATACAGATACATCACTCAAAAAAGAAAAAAGATTGCGATTGCAGCGATCGTATGAAAACCGCATGCCATGCCGAATTCTGGATGTCGCATTGCTCGTGGTGATATCGCTAACTGAGATAGAAAGTGATGCTATGTTCATGAATGCATGGACGTGATAGCTTGGTGTAAACAAAGAAGGTTCTGCGTTTTACACTCAACCCCCTTCAGGGGCTCAAATATGGGCGTTCAAGTGACTAGGCAGCAGTCTTACTAACTTCAAACCAGTGCACCCAGCAACGTTCGCTCTACTATTTAATTCCATTAGCAGGTCAGGTCCCGTCAGAAGTTCAAAAATTTTATCTAAGTATTGAAATCGAGCTTGTGATACGAATGCCCTGTCTCAACGGTTTCAGTGATTAACTGTTTGGTGACCGATTGCGACGTACACGACGGCCCTTACGTTTGTTAATTAGAATTTTCATCCTTCACCAACAGACAAATCAATTGACCGTTTGTAAGGTTAAACTCATTAGTTATAACACTGTTAAAAAGTAAGAGAGTAAAAAGAGTACCGGTCTATGCTTCCCCGTCTCTGCACTTCCGTCTCTGCACCCCTGTCACGGCTTCCCCGTCACTGCTCTCCCGTCACCACTCCCCATCACCGCTTCCCCGTCAACGCTCCCACCACCCTCTCAAGGGTCCAATGAGTTTACCCAAGGCATGTGACATTCTGCTACCTAATTGCGAATCGGCGTAGTTGCCCTTCGTGTGGAAGCCTTCCCTCTGTCTTCATTGAAGATATCTGGGAGATTCGCAAGCTAAGTGGATTGGCATAAAAGACCTCAATAATAATCGGCCGATAAAGGGTTAATTGGTTGGAAATCACATTTGATTGCGAGGTTTTTCGCATTAATGGTCGGAAGTATTATATTTATTCTCAAGCATCGTTACTAACAATAAGTAAGTTTATATTGAGAAAAAAACTGCAGTGAAACCATCCTTAAACATGTCAAAGACTGTCACTCATTTGAAGGTTGCCTTCTGCGCTTTGTGCGACCACAATTCTGGTGCGTTTTATGTTATGTAAAGCGATTGAAGAATAAGAAGTATGTCAGGAGAACAGGACCTACAGGAATGAAGAATTAAATGATGGCTCAAAAGCTGTTAAAGAATTATACTTATTTCCTCAATCTTCTCTAACTCCAATGCGTCTTCCTCCTCTGTTGACAGCTCATTAGTGAATCCTTAAATAGCATGTTTTCGAAGGTTCGATTATACTGTGTGTAGTTAGATGATCTGGTGAAGGCTTTGAAATAGAGTCGAAAATTATCAATATACTTTTGTCTTGTTTATTGGCTCATATCTTGAGTTAGTTACAAGATGTTTATTTTTGGGTTATGTTTTCTCTTATATTTTTCCAGTCGTAGGCTGGCAACAGAATAAAGATAACTTCAATTAACAATGATCAGTCTGCATGGTTTGAACTAGGAATATAAATGATCTATTTGTCTATATTCCTCGAAATTAGATTTGTCCGAAAAGCAACTATTTTCTGACGTTTCGGCAGCCTGCATGTGCGGTTGCCATCTTTAGTAGTAACTCCACGCGCTGCGAACTTACACAAACTTCTCTTTTAATTAAAGCAATTGCAAGATCTTTATCGAACGACACATCTCAACCTCAATAAGCCAGACCTTGATAATCCGAACTTTTGAATTATTCGTACTAACTTTAATCAATTTCAGGTACAACTTACTTAAATGTTAATTAGTTTATTTATTCATAATTTCGATTATCCGGACTCTCGATTATCCGGACTCTCGATTATCCAGACTAATTTCAAGTCTCCCAACGAGTCAGGATTATCGATGTTCCACTATACGTGGATGGCTAGCCGAGTGGCTCGAATTACAGGGTTGACATGTACTGTCTGTGTTCATAGACTCGCTGCAAAAATGGCGCCGATTTAAAATTCTTTTATGAGTATTGAAATTAGCCTTTCGAGCCTCGTTCTAACGTTACAATTCTTTTGAACTTTTAACACAAGAACGAGTCTCGAAAGGCTAATTTAAATGAACATAAAAGAATAGTAAATAGATGTTCATTTATGCATAGTGTCTACATGAAGGTGAATTACTTGGTAACCGAGTCGTGGGAGGTCATTCCAATCCACGAAATAAGCGAAATAGTTTCCAGACCTTTCGTTTTAATCCTCTGTTACTCTATCACTAAGTCCTCCCATTTTTCCAATCCTTGCCATCCCTTGAGCGAAGGAATCTCTTGGATAAAATAAATGCAAAAAACAATTTTATCTCAAATGTATCCTGTTTGATGCATTATGGGAAAAATTAAGAAAACTCTCAGTTAAGGCTGGATTTTTTTCTTTTGACTTGTATTTCTTAGATTAAACGAAGTGGTATTCTGTTACACCATCATTGAAAAAAACAACCGAAGTCTTCTTCCAGTTGCATCATCAACCTTTGCGTCATCAGTAGCTAAGCTTAGCTTACTCAACCAACTTGACTCGTTCTTTCCGTTCGACCCGTATTTGTTAAAAAGGTGAGAAGAAACTCCAAATCGTGTTCATTACCCAAAGAGTTACGAGCCAAAAACAGCTTTTAAATAAAGAATTTAGGGCCTTTTCCTTACTAACATTGCAAGTACTATATTAGATACAATCAGATATCTCGCAGTTATAGAGAAAAGAAATTTGGATAAAAATGAAAACATTCATCTGTGAGGTTAAGTTCTAGTGTTAATTCTACGTTTATACTGCAATTAAATTATGGATGTCAATTAACTCCTTCGTGACTGCATGGCTCGATTTCTAATCATAGACCTTTAGTATTTTAACTCTGGCTAACGCCAGACGATTTTACGCGTCAAGGAGGGAGCCCTCAGTCACGAAGGAGTTACGGATGGCTAAAAAAACTGTCTCGTTAACTCCTTCGTGACCCCATGGTTCGATTTCTAACCATAGGACTTTAGTATTTTACTCTGGCTAACGCCAGAGTATTTTACTCTGGCTAACGCCAGACGATTTTAGTCGTCAAGGGGAGAGCCCCCAGTCAGGAAGGAGTTAAAGATCAGTTCAGGAAACTAAAGACAGTTGAATCTACGGAAAATGCCACGATCGAAATGTTATAATAGAGGTAATCATACGATACCGAGTTCAATAAACCCATCTCAGCAGCATGTCACTCTTGGTAAGTAAAATCATCTATGTATATTACAAGGTAAAAAGTTAGAATATAAACGTTAAAAACGAACGTTTTCGATCTTCAGGTTCGAAGAAAAAGATCACGTTGATCGAAGACGTTTATTTTTAACATTTATAATCTTTTTAACTTTTTACCTTGTACAATTCATATATACAACATCTTATGGAGAATTCAATTATGAAATTGATGTATTTATACTTGGTGAAGGAAGTTTTCGCGAGTCAGAATTGTATACTTTAAGTCCCCACCAGGTGCACAAGTTATGCATTTCATAATGGTGGTAATGCCGATAGAGCGAAGGATATATTTGATGAATATCAGGCATTTGGATGGCCTGAAATGATATTTCATAATATTTAAAAAACGAGTAGGAATGTTTTATCGGATATGAAACACGAGGCGACTGCCGAATGTTTTACATCCAATAGAATACGGATTACGAGTTTTTTGAATGGCTTCAAAAACGAACCCCTCAACACGCTAATCTGCGAAGAAAGTTTGAAAATTAATGTTTTCTAAGTTGAGAAAATTCGACAAGAAAAACGAGCGTGTCTTTATAAAGGTACGACACGGTTATGATCTTCCTTTGAGTTTTTACCATGAATTATTAATGAGTTTTTGAATATAATATAAAATACCATGTTATACAAGTCTGCGGGTTCAATTCCCATCCGGTGCCCCTAGAGTTGCTTTTTTCGCCACTGATTTCGGTTGGTACTGAAAATATATCATTCTGACACTCAGAAATTTTCTTCACCAAATATAAATGCCATGTCATGTTATCGAGTGTAAATGCCAAATATTCATAAAATGATAGGAGACTGATCCTGCCGCGAAAGACTGAAGAAGTAATTTGCACGAATGTGCTCAGACCTCCCAAATTGTGTGAACCCGCTGGGGTGAAAACTATTAGGGATCTTTGAAAACTCAAATTCCAAATTGAACGAGAAACCGTGTGATTACCAATTAATAACATAAAAAAAAGTGAAAGAGACAGCCCATTACTATCATATTATTAGTAGTATATATTATTGTTGAAACAGAAATTCGATTAATTTATAATGTCTCTACTTCATCATATATCGATTATGCATTTACAGGTCCCGGAAATTCATCAGTGATCTTTACAGAGAATGGGAAGGTATAGACCCAGATGGCGACAAAGACAACTCGGAGGTATTTTTAAATATAAACGTTTAGTTTTGTTCCCAGTCCGGAGTCCTAGAAAATCACACTTTCAGATTGGCTTACCAGCGGGTCATATCAGAAGAATAACAACCTCGCAGGCTAAATACACCCGCAAATTAAGTTTAAAATAAACGAAATGAGTCTTTTCCAGGAGAAAAATAAGTAAATTATTGACCAAACAAAGTTGGTCCGAACTGAGAAAACGTTTCCATACGTGTTGATTGCACGGATGGAGGCCGAACTGTTTGGTAAATATCATGTATTAGTATACACTACACCATGTAGTATGATAGAGCGGCTCGGTACATATCCACTGGTATTCACTGAGCTTTTTTTTCGGCCCATACGCAAAATTACACGTGCTGATTAGTTGCGACATTTTACGATATTGACCACCCGATCCATGGACTTTTTAATCAGGACTGGTAGATTTTAACGGGAAAATTTTTGTGTTGATTCGATGAAAATTAAGGAAAAATAGTTATCTCTACTGAAGAAACCGAAAGAATAAAATGTGCTTAAACATTAGCGATACTTTTTGAAAGTATTTCAGGGCTCCCATTAACACATAATTGTAGGGGGTCCTTGGGACCCCTTGGTGAAAGCTTTGAAGGGTCCCCAGGTAGTTTTAAGAGGTCCCTCAAGTAACACAGTCAATCAACCCACAAGAAAAGTGCTAGGAAAATTGTTTTCAAACTTATAAAGTGGATAAAGAAGCTGAAAAGTTTTAATTAAATTTCAAAAATGCTCAGTTGCTGGGAGCATTTTTCAATTTTTATGTTATACAAGATCGTTTATCTATATCCAGAGCACTCTGCTATGGCTTCGGCAGCGAATAATTTAGTGCCTCCCGCGGGACCTCCAACAAGTTGTTTTAATGCGTCCTTTCTGGTTTTAATGCGTCAGGGACGCACATCTGTGCGTTAATGGGAACCCTGGTATTTGTACAAAGCAACGACACATGAAGTTTTCAGGAAACTATAAACGAACAGGTTACGAGGTTGTAGGTAAACAGCAACAATTGAAGACGAAAACACTGGAAAAAAGAAAGAAAATTAAAAAATGCCATACAAAAAATTCTTTATTAACCTCGTTTGCACGGTCCGTACGTGAAATTATTGGCCTTGGGGAATTTTTTAGCACAGACCGCGCCACTTTAGTCGCTCGATGGGTACGAAAACCCCAGGCAGGTACTTTCTTGTAGGTACAGATCTCACTCGGGTAAATAAGTCTTTGATAACTAATTTTCAAGCGAACAAACTTTTTTTAAAGATGTATTCTTTAAACAGTCTCCCAACGCATCTAGATGAATAGTCGGACGTGATTTTACACTACATCGATATATAGCGATACATCGCTATTGTTTTGTCTTGTTTTTTAACTCATATCTTGAGTTATTCACAAGATGTTTATTTTCAGGTTATGTTTTGTCTTATATTTTTTCAAATTGTCGGCTGGCAATGGATTTTGGTTTTACGCTACTCTGGCTTGAAAAGTTTTGTACATAGCTTAAAGAACTACCGTTCATGACCCAATGTTTCGACACTCTTGTCTTCATTTCCCTGATGTAGACACTAGAGAGAAGTGTCGAAACGGCTCGCAAACGGTAGTTTTGTAAGCAACGTTCAAACCTTTTCAAGCCAGAGTAGCGTAAAACCATGTAAGATATTTTCTCCCCACAGAAAAGAATTCAAGGCGCAATTTATCATACACGAGAAGGAGTGTTTGATCTTATATCATAACGCTGAGAAGTTTGTAGAAAGTAGAGGGAATGGTCTTGTGACAATAGAACCTCTCTATTAGTATAGTAGAGCGGCTCGGTAGATATCCACTAGTACTCAATGCGCTTGTTTTTCGTTCATATGCAAAATTACATATGCTGATTGGTTGGAAAACAGTCAAGATTTTACGATATTGACCGCCTAGTCCTAAGCTTTATAATCAGAACCGGTAGATTTTAGCGGGAAAATTGCTGTGGTGACTAAATGAAAATTATGGGAAAATAGATATCTATACTGAAGAAGCCTTGGTAGCTCAATGGTTACAACGTGTCACCGGTCATCAGAAGGTTGCGGGTTCCATTCCCGTCTAGGGCTCAGAAATCGTTTCTCTGTGACAACGAGCTTGACGAACGTTCGCTGGTCGCCTAAAATTATTATAAAGTTTGTTTAGACTTGCACCAGCTTGTTCTTAGTGACACGACATTTCGGTAGGTGCTTACATTATCAGGCGTAGTAAATTACGGATACCATACTGTCAGGTGATCGGACTGCCAGCAAAAGGCCTTGGACTAGTTACACAATAGAAATCCAGTTTCATGTCTTTAATCAGTTGTAACTTTCTATGTCTTTTGTGGAACTGTTTGAAACTTTATGTCGGTATTCAATAAAGGGAAAGGTATTTCCATTACGAATTTGAGAGCAGAATCTGCTGTAGTTCATAGGATATTAACTAACTTAAATTGGAAATGGATTTCTATTTGAAAACTAGTCCCAGGCCACTTTCGTTTTTCCAGATCACCTGGTTTTTATGTATTCTCGTTTGAGGCAAACCTCAGCCAAGACACCAGTAATAGGTGTCAATAGGCTATTGAAGCTTAAAAAGTTGAAGTGTGTTTATTGACTTCCTCGTTTGTTTAAGGTTGGTAACCAAGATTTCAGGGAGCCTCAAATCAAACTTGGTGTAAAAAAACTCCCAAAACTGCTTTTCATTTTTTTTATGTTTTTATCCTTAAGGAGGAGGACAATGACAATTACCTAGAGCTTGGAAAAACTCCTAATTCCTCAATACCGACGGCGTCGTTTAACTCTGTCACTGAGATGAGCGTTTCCCCCGGATTCTAAGGTTTGATTGGTGCACGCTGTGTATAATGCTGTATATGATATGGTACTTTGTATAGCATACCATCTAACGAAGACTATTGAGAACATCCTAAGCAAACACCTTAGCAGGTATGCGTCGCTTTGTTGAAATGTACAGAAACCTTAAGGTAGTGGAATATGGAAAACTCGTGGTAGTGAGAGGAGGACCAAGATAAAACAGATCATGGCACTGGGAAGTGGGTGAGAGAAGAATAGGTGGGAATAGTGAGAGGATCTAGATAATACAGATACTGGCACTGGGAATAGGTAGGGACTTATCACCAACGTCTGCTGCAAAGGAACATTGGAGTGAACATTGAACGTCTGATATTTTGTCAGATAACCGTAACTGTCCGTGTGTTGGAAAATAGCTTTAACTGTTGAATGTCAGTTCTGAATTCCTGTCGCTTTATAACTGTTTTCAACCTGTGTTTCTGGCGGAGAATTTGAAAGATTTATCAGCAGGAGATTGTTAAAACACTCAGCAAAGGTCATTTATAAAATATCTCATTTTTCGGATTATTGAGAACTTTCATCGTGGAAATATTTCATTGAGGAATGAGAACATTTGAAAAAAAATGTTTTTTCCAGCCTCAAATGTCACCATACTAATGTTGACCGCAACAATTCAAGATTTATAAACCAGAAATGTGGAGCCACCCATGAATAATGGAGGAGTAAAAGAAACAAACGTTTTCCGAATACCCCTTCCGTTCTGAGACCAAAAGTCAGCGGATATTCTAAGACAACATTTCAACAACCTCAGCAATACATTTGAATGAAATTAAAGACAGCCTCAAAGAGGCAGAAAGATTGCCGCTGAAGGTAAAATTTCGGAAGCGAAGCCTCTATTAGTGACAAAATAATAAACTTAAAAATTGTCAATATAAAAAGACAACATTTAACAAAGTACAGGTTGTCTACGTCTCATCTTCCGATGAGGTCAATATATTTAAATAGTTATTCAGCCGTTATGTTGAGAATTCAGGAATGCAGTGCTTAAATATCAGTGCTGTAATTTCGAGAGTTTTGAGTAATTTAATACCTAGGGTGAATTGCGTTGTTGTTTATCAACTGGTTTGCTCCGCAAAAATTA